>WTSP01007930.1:0-20815 GCA_025331215.1 Actenoides lindsayi | reverse complement strand
GAAATATAGTTTTATAAAATATATGTAGTCTTATATAAAATATAATTAATATAATCTTATATTAAATGTAACTACAGGAGAGGAATTAAAAAATACCAAAATTTAAGCGGTGAAAATGAACTGCAATGCATTAAGACAAGTATTTGTTACATTCGCAATTAAATAATCCTACATATCTGTGACTATATTAATAGCATAACATGTAAGCTACAAAATCTTTGGCAGCAAGCTGTAATACTTTAAGTCAAAACACACGAGAATTGTAACAGGGCATGATAAATGCTTTTTACAAATACGAAAAGCCTATGTTTGAAAAAAAAAAAGTTATGTTTTCTATAAACAGCTTTAGTTTGAGAAGTTTCCTACTTTTAAAATACTGGCTCATGGTAATGAAGAAATCAGGCAAAAATTTTCAATTCAGACTGAAGATTTTATTTTCCCCAGGGAACTGGAACATTCCAAAGATACAAGAGTAAGCCAAAACTTAAGGTACTCCAGTAATTGGGATCTTGAAATCTCCATGAGGTCAATTTAAGAAGTTCTTGATCTATTAATAGTGAGACACCATCAGCTTCCAGCTCGGACCAGTACCAGACTCCTGTAAGTTGTGAATCACACCTGCCAGCTCTTAGTCTCAACCAGCACTAGACACCTGCCTGTTCAGGTACTGTAAGGGAACCCTTGCACCTACGGGACTTGGCACTTGGCTCATGTGGGCACAGTGCCCTCTTTGCTTGCAATGAAAAAGCAAAAGCCTCTGCCACAGCTGCCATCCATAAAGAGCAGTAAATACATTTCTCTACATCACAAAAGCACTGAAGAGAAAATTGAATTTGAGGGTAGGAAGCATTCAGAGACAAAAAGTGGCTATTTTTATGAGTAAATTTGGAGGCTTTTTTAATCAACAGTTAAACATTTGAAGCAATACAGTTATTATACTTCATTCTCGGAAACAGTGCAAAGCTCACACACAGAAGACTATATTCCTTCCTATTACCTTCCTCCACATCCTCCATGGAAAACGCACATGGAAAAGCACATTTATTTTCTATATTGAGATTTATGACATTTAATTAAACATAATAAAAAAGCAAAAACAATTAACACTGTGACCATGATAAAAAAATAAAAATCATTGGACTGTATTTTATATATATATATATCTATCTATCTATGTATCTCCATCTTAACTGTGGCTAAACAACCCAGAAAACAAACACTCCTTTAAAAATGTCACAGATGAGAAGGAACGTTATATGAACCATTGCCCCTCTGAACTGGGCCTCCAGAACCAAAGGGTGAAGCAAACAGCAGTAACTCATCCAAATCTGCAGAGCCTCAAAGGCACACAGTGAGGACTGATTTAGACTTTAAAAGAAAAACACCTACACAAAAAACAGATATTCATTTAGGTTGGAAAAGACCTTTAAGATCATCAAGGCAACTGTAAACCTAAGCACAACATCTACATCTTTTAAATACCTCCAGGGATGGTGACTCTACTACTTGCCTGGGCAGCCCGTTCCAATCAATGCCTGACAATTCTTTCAGTGAAGAAATTTTTCATAATGTCCAATCTAAATCTCCTCTGGTGCAACTTGAAGACGTTTCCTCACATTCTGTAAGTTGTTACTTGTAAAAAAAGACAGACCCCCCCCACCTCACTAAAACCTCTTTTCGGGTAGCTGTACAGAGTAATAAGGTCTCCCCTGAGCCTCCTTTTCTCCAGGCTAAAAAACCCCAGTTGCCTCAGCTGCTCCTCACAAGGCTGGCTCTCTAGACCTTCATCAGCCTTGCTGTTCCTTGGACTCAGTCCAGTATGTGCATGTGTGTGTGTGTATATACACATAAAAAAAAAAATCTACACAGTTAGAAATAGGAACAGCAATCTGCAGCTCATCTAGAGGCATCTGAACAGTTCTGATGAGATTCAGTGACCCTCACTGCAGAGGGTAAGCAGATATTTGAATCTGAACAAGTCACTCTGCTCCATTTGTAATCACCACAGCAATTTATCTTTCTTATCTTACACACATAGTTTAGAAAAAGATGAATGGCCTTCTGGAGGTAATTATTTTTGTAAATTTAATGAAGACTCTCTAAGAGTAACCAGCTCAACACAGGCATCTCAATTTTAGACAACTAAATTTGGACAAAGAATTAAAATTGTGCCTACTGTTGGAGCAAAATTCCTAGACTACACATTCTTGATAACAGGCATCAAGACAAGAACTTCCTGAAGCACAGGATAAGGTTTACCCAATATCTGAATACAACTGCAAGATAAGCTTTCAGTATGTCAGAAAAGATAAAACCTCTACAAAGTAGGCAGAATCATAAGGCTAAGAAAAGAAAATTCTCTCCTAAGAAATAACAAATATATGTATAGACATAATGAAAGTTTTCTGAGAATCCCAGGAAATCTCCTAGTTTCCTGAATATTGAAAAAATTCCTTCTTTGGTAACAAAAACTAACTTCTTGTATGTGCCTTCTGGAAATCACCACCTCCAAGCACACACAGAACTGCAACCCTCACAGCCCACAGCACAGCTACAGCCATAAACTGCTTGCTTAGCCTGGGCTAGAATATTTTACCACCAGAAAGTAAGTGATTGTCTCAACATGAAAGAGAGAAACCTGCGACAACAGAATAATGCATATAACTGTAATACCTCCAAACATCTGCTAATGCAGGTGTCTGTTTTCAGAAAAAAAAATAAAATAAAATGCTATTGTTTCACTGAAGGAACATAACCTAAATATCTACTTTGTGTAACACAAATTTGCCACAAGTGGTATGCAGCCAGTTAACAGTAGCAATATTGCAAAATCTTACAATCCCTACTTTCTTTCACTCTGTAAGCACCAGAGAAAAATTCTTTCATCTCGCACCACCTCTTACAATTTTCTCTAGTTGATTCTACAACTGTATGTTCACACATAGATAGAAAATTCAGGAATAGAAAAAAATTAAACCTCTCAATAACTTATCCAATATAATGAAAATCTAAAGGTCATTTTCAAAACCTATGTATTACTGCACAAAAATTATATTAGACACACTAAGGTTTCAAAGACAATACCAGAAGAGAGAGAGAATACAAAATATACAAAAAATACACTCTTTTTTTATGTATGTTTACACCCACCACTTCAAGCACAGGCAAGACTATAATATGCAGTCATTCTTACTTTCAATAGCTTCTATATGCAGTCTACACTAAACTCAGCATTATGCCAACGTTAAGATTATATTTTTTTTGTTACTGCTGTTAGGATATTGCCATCAGAGAATCCAAATGAACAATACGAAACAATTAAACCTGCCTTCAAAGGTTTCTCTAAGACAAGATGACGTGACCTTCCCTTTTCTATGTGGAATTAAGCAAGTAGATTTTAGTTAAAAACATCAAAAACACAAGCATTAACTTTGAATGCCCTGCTTGAAATTACACCTTTTTTTGTCTGAGTACTTAGCAGCTCTACATAAATTTAGAGGCATGCACTGAATGTACAAAAAGTTAAACACTCCACACTTTCTCATCCCCCTGCTTCTGCCCCTAGTCAGAATTCCCATCATTTCACTTCCCAGCCTTCTGCATCTGATGCAAAGCAGTCTCCTCTCCAAAAACAAGGAAATCATCAAATCATTACAGAAAGAGTCACATACATGGCGGGGGGGGCAGGCGGTGGTGCATAAAAAGTACTTTGGTAAATATGATCAGACAGAACAACTTGGAATCTGGCTTGCCATTTTTCTATTCTGGCACCACCAAGCTGAGTGGTGCAGTTGACATGCCCAAGGGACAAGATGTCATCCAGAGGAACCTGGACAAGATTGAAATACTACCCCATAGGAACCTTGTGAGGTTCAACAAGGCCAAGTGCAAGGTCCTGCAGCTCAGTCAGGGCAATCCCCAGTATCAATACAGGATGGGAGACCATGGGATAGGGAGCATCCCTGCAGAGGAGGACTTGCGAGTACTGGTAGATGAAAAGCCAAACATGAGCCAGCAACATGGACTCGCAGCACAGACGGCAAATCATATCCTGGGCTGCATCAAAAGAAGCATGGCCAACAGGTCAAGGGAGGTGATTCTGTCTCTCTACTTCGCTCTAGTGAGACCATACCTGGAGTACTGCATCCAGCTCTGGAGCCCTCAGCACACGACAGGACCTATTAGAGCAGGTCTAGAAGGTGGCCACAAAAAATGATGAGAGGGCTGCAACATCAGCCCTGTGAAGAAAGGCCAAGAGTTGGGGATGTTCAGCCTGGAGAAGAAATGGCTCTGGAAAGACCTTATTACATCCTTTCAATACCTAAAAGGGGTTTATGAGTAAGATGGGGACAGACTTTTTAGCAGAGCCTGCTGCAATAGACAATGATTGAAAACTAAAATAGGGGAGATTCAGACTAGATATACGGAAGAAATTTTTTACACTGAAGGTGGTGAAACACTGGCACATATTGCCCAGAGATGTAGTAGAAGCCCCATCCCTGAAAACATTCAAGATCAGGTTGGATAGGACTCTCAGCAACCTGACCTAGCTAAAGATGTCCCTGCTTCTGGGTAGGGGGGTTGGACTAGATTAACTGTAAAGATCCCTTCCAATGCACAGCATTCTATGTTTCTATGATTTTACTAATTTCATGATGGCAGATATACATTCTATAAAATCTCTTCATGACCTTAAAGGTGAAGAAAAATTTTTTATATACTAGGCCTCTTTAATTCACACTGAACACAGGAAAATATTTTTGATATCATCAACTAAGAAATTAAACAGAAGGCATGTCCCTTTTTCCCTCCCTATATTCCACCGACAACCTGTACCTACCTAAACAACCCAGTAAGGGCTTCTGTCTTGCTGTACACTCAGACTGTGTTTACCCTTTATAGCCAACTATTTATTTTGTCTTTACAGATTTAAGGATCTAGCCAATGTCTCTGAAAGATAAAATAAAATAAATATGTTCCTCATGATACCATTTTCACATCCCTCTCCACAAACATGAGTGCCCCCATCTCTTTGACATTATTGATAACTCTCTGAAAGACAAAAAGTCTTGCCTGAACTTGGCAAGACTATTATGCTGTTTACTACTGAGAACAGAAGTTAATAGCTGGACAACAGAAAATCTGGCTTTCAGGAAGACTGGTCAAACAGCCATATGACTCAGTGCTGACCTCATGAAGTTGCTTTGTCCATACAAATTTGATCAGGGAACACGGGCTCATTCCTGAGCTATGCATCATCTCATTCTTCCTAAGTCAGTAGAAACCCTTTACTATATATTTTGCCTAACTTCAGGTGTTTAATTATACACCCATATCTCCTGTGAAGTTTGATAGATAGGTTTAACTCCTTATCTCTGTGCCAACTGCAATCACAAACTTCAGTGTAAAGTCTCACCTCACAAAAAACTGTAATAGTAACACACACACATCACAAAGTATTCTTGATATGAATTAAACTGATGTATTCATCTCAGAAGCCTGAAAATTTTAATGGGTCTGAATTAATTGAACACCAGCTCCATCTTCTAAAGGAAACATGACAGAATATCATCAAAACATCTAATACTAAGTGCAAGTGTATTCACATCTCTAGCTGTGTTTCCCAGTGAGGTGAGATGGGGTAATCTGTAAGCAAGCCATGGAGTATAAAGGGATGTTGTACGAGGACTAAGACTTGAGGTGTTCAGCTCCAGCCATTAGAAGCATTTATACACTGCAGCTTTCCCCTGACCAAAAAAATATCTTTAAACTGCTCATATGACCAAAAGTTGCAAGCAAGGACAAATTAAGTAAACTTTTTTTTTTTAATGTCAGTTCAACCAAGACCACTCAGTTTTCTGCAGTCTGATGCTCTTTCAGCAGTGTTCAGAAAGGATATCCAGAAAGAATGGGGCAATGCTAATTCTGTCTTTATTTCTGTAAACAGGTAACTGTTCCATTTTCCTTACAAGTTTCACAGACATTTAAATTCCAGTGTACTTCCATCTAAAGTATTAAAAGCTAAACACCTTAGTACACATCTGCTCTTGATCTCTACCAGGTAACAAAGGAGGTGGTAGTAACCAAACCTAATGTGCCAGGACAAACAGAGAAGTTAAATTCACAACTTCCGATTCCCAGGGAGAAGAGAACAACAAGATTAACTTCAGAGTCAAGACAACTCATGGTGCCTCATCATAATGATCATAAAGTGGAGAAAAAAGTATAATTTGCAAAGTAATGCTTAGAAGCATTCATAGAATCATATGAATGGTCCTAAGCATTACTTTGCAAATTTTACTTTTCATTAAAGTAATGCTTAGGACCATTGTTTTCCTTATTTTGAAGGCATTGCCTCAAATAAGACAAGACACACTGAAACTTCCATTTTTTTACAATTGGAATCTCCTTCAAAAATTATTCTTTTATGCTTTGCAGGATAATTATCTACCAACAACCATATATGCTCTATAAACAAATCATAAGAGAAGAACATTCCTCTCAGACATTTTTATTTTGGATAAGTTCTGATAAAATCCTTTCTGCACCTGTTGAAATTTTATCTACCTCACAAGTCTTTCAGGGAAAAAACAGTCTTGAATGATGAGCTTAGTTTCTGCTTCTAAAAACATGAAGGGATTAAAAACACTTCACCGCAGCTGCACATTTTCCTGGCAAAGAATAACTGCAGTGGATAATTGTACAACAAATAACATTGTGCACAAAAATTAGAATTCAAATCATAGCACTGCACAAACGTTAGCATCTCTCCACAGTTCCAGCACTAGGTATCTGAGTATTTGTTGATTCCTTCTGTTGAAGTAGCTCTAAATGTTAAAATACACACAGAGACAGATTGGGGGGGGGGGACGCACCAAAAAAACCCCAACAGACTGACTCACTAAGCCTAAAGAATAATTTGCCTGAGATGCTGAAGCAACTCTAAAGAAAGTTTGATTATTTATAAAATGCAGAATGGCATCAAAGAAGAAAGACTATTTCACCACAGCGTATATTATGGATTCACAGACAAAGCACTCTCTCATGGGAGGCCGAATACATGGTTCAAATCCCCAGGGCCTGAGCTGGTATCCATTTCACCTGTACTGAAACACCCCAGCTGCTGATATAAGAAGCATAAGGAAGAGACAGGCACTTCTGCCAAATTTCTCCTCCCTCCTTTTGCATTCAGTACTTGGAAAAAGCAAACACTTCCCAGATTAAACAGATAAACCATTACACAAAGTCTAGTTTCTTTATTTTTGTTTTAGCAAACAAATCCAAAAGTTTCTAGAATGCAGTTGAATTCAATTACCCTTCGAAAACAGTTATATATTATGCAGTCTGTCACACCGATGAATTCTAATCACGCAGGCCAATTTCAGCCAAATTTGACAGAGAAACAGAGGTCTCTAAGACGCTGAGTTCCCCTAAGTTTCACAGAAATCAGCTGCCGAGTAGAAGTAAGACATACAAATTAGCCGTTGCATTGTGGAAAAGAAAAACAGAACTTGGCTCTCATCCATTTCGAGCAGCAGCAATCAACTGGTCAATTGAAGCACTTGCCTAGCTCCAAACCAGCCATAACACATGCTGCTGCTTGCCAAATGCGTAGGGACGTGAGAAGAAGCCTAATGTGTTCTGGGGTAGTACAGACCACAAGAATGAACTGAAGACATGATAGCACACAGAAGATAGGGTGCACCAAGGGCACTGCAGTGGGCAGTCATGGAAGCCAAAGGGGAGAATTTCCAGTAATGAATGGAGGGCACAAACTTGAAGACAACCACTCTTTCAGATTTCCATAGCTCCAAAAAAAGTTATTTTCATCTTGTTTTTCCATTAGTGTTAAGTAATCATATGATACTACGCCTGAAAAAACAGACCACTTTCTTTAATGCAAGTTACTTAAGTTTATAACCTAATATTCCGACTAAGAAATAGTGTAATCAAGTGTGTGTCACAACACTTAGGAAGTAATACTAATCTAAAAAGTACACAGTGAAATATACATCTGCATTCTATAGAAAAACAGTTCACAATATATGACAGGATCAGGACTCCAATGGATGGATGCAGACAAGCAAGAAACATCTGATATAAGACATATCAAGAAATAATCATGTCTTCATCTGCCACATAGTAAAACTGGTAAATCATCCTCACAGTGAGATGCCCTGATAGAGCTAAACACTTTTATTCTGCATGTTTAACAACATAACATACCCACATCCAGTCACTAGGACTATGCAAGCCAGGCCCTACCTGCAAATGACTGTTCATGCTCTTATGCTTACTTTTCTATCTAAACTCAAAAGTACATGATGGGCTAAAAGGCATCACCCAAAGGCCACACATTTGCAATTTTAAAACTTTCATGTAATTTATCATGCATTATATTTAGCTTAATAAGCTGTTAATTAACTTTTTGTGGAGGGTATTATTTTTTAATAATACCACATCTGCATCATGTCACATCATCTCAGTCATTTGTTACTTTCCTCTATGACAGAGACTGAATGATACAAATCTACAAGGTATCTCCATCTTCCTCTTTCTCCTTGTCCTCAAAAGATCACTTCCTAAACTCTCCGTTCTTTCAGAAGCCTTTGCCTTCTGTCTGCCCTTCTTTATTTGACATCTACAAAGCAGATCAAACATACAGAACACCTTTCTTTTGAAAATTAATTACACAGAATAGGCTGCTTCACCATGAAAAAGACTGAAGAAGGGATTTAACATATCTACATGGTTGCAAGTGACATCCAAGAGATAAAAGGGATTGGTTATTCACTGTCTTTGAATCAGCAAAGTGGGAAATTCAACAAACTGTGATGAAGAGTGCTTCATACAGCGTATAAAGTTGTCATTCACCATTCTGTGGCTGCTAAAATTTTACGTAAGTTCAACAAACAACTACACAGATCCATGCAGAAGAAATTAATCAGAAGTCTATTTAATAAAAGGAAACATCCAGCAGAGACAATTGCAGAAAAAAACCAATATTTAAAAGCTGAGGAAACATTCTGAGACATCTTCTCTGCATATCATTCACACTCCCAGGCTTATCAGTTACTGGAATTGATTAGAGACACAGTGCTGGGACAGAAACTTTGATTGACACAGTAAAGGACAGCATAAGATCATCCACTGCAGAGACTTAGCATGGAAAAATGTTCACAGGGAGCAGAAAGATACAAGTTTTTTGGATCCATAGCAAAGTTAACTCAAAATACCACTTCCACATAAACTAAAGAAAACTTTCATCTTTGGTGTAAGTCTCCAGTTCATAAACTTGAGAAATCAGAATTTTAATTATCTGCCAGACCAAAAAGGCATTCTAGTAATGACTCTTATTAAGTATTTACTTCCTATATGTCTCATGTTCTGTAATCAAGTAGTACATTACACCTTTTTCACTACATAACAGTAAAGCATAAGTATGTCAAAATTATATTAACTACTTCACAGTTAAAAAGGGATGCACAGCCTTTCATTAAGAAAAATGTAACAGAACTAATCTTCATTTTTTCTTTTGGGGATGGAGGGTGCAGAGAATGACATGTTAGTAAGAACTGAACTATTAAGAAGGACCACTTTAGCAGTTCCTTGGCCAAAAGGAACATGAAAGATAAGCACCAAGCCATACCACTTGCAACCACTGAGGCTGGACATAACACAGCTCTGGGAGTTCACAGCAAAGATCTGAACACAAACAAGCATGCCAATAGAGGCCCAAGAGAGCTAGTTAATACTCAAGCACCACTTCATCCAAGATCAAGATCAATGCATTCCTTGGAGCAAAAAAAAAATCACACAGAAGAGGCAGGAGACCAGCATGGATGAGCAAGGAGCTGCTGGAAAAACTCATGTGGAAGAAAAAAGTTCACAGTATGTGGAAAAGACAACTGGTCACTTGGGAGGATTAAAGAAACATTGTCAGGGTATGTAGGGATGCAAGAAGGAAGATCAAGGTGCTCTTGAGATTAACTCTGACAAAGAAAGTAAAGGAGAACAAGAAGGGCACCTTCAAATATATCAAAGGTTAAAGGAAGATAGAGAAAATGTGGGCCCACTGCCCAATGAGAGGGAAGCCCTGGTGACAGAGGATGCAGAGAAGACAGAGTTATTGAATGCCTTCTTTGCTTCAGCCTTCACTGCTAAGACCAGCCCTCAGGAATCCAAGACCATGGAGGTAAGAGAGAAAGTCTAGAGGAAGACTCTTCAATGGTCAGTGAGGATTGGGTTGGAAATCACTTGTGTAAACTGAACACTCACAAATATATGGGCCCCGATGGGATGCATACACAAGTGCTGAGGGAACTGGCTGATGTTGTTGCCATGCCACTCTCCATCATTTCTGAAAGATCACGGAGAACAGGAGAGGTTCCTGAGGACTGGAGAAAGGCCAGCGTCACTCTAGTCTTCGAAAAGAGCAGGAAGGAACACCCTGGAAATTAGAGACCAATCAGCCCCACATGCCCCCCTGGAAAGATGATGGAACAGCTCCTTCTGGAAGTCATCTCTACGCATATGGAAGAAAAGAAGGTTAACAAGAGTAGACAGCATGGATTTACTAAAGTAACATTATGTTTAACTTATTTGATAGCCTTCTACAATGGTGTGACTGAATGGGTAGATGCAGGGAGAGCAGTGGATGTTGTCTACCTCGACAGCATAGTTCTTGACACTGTCTTCCATAATATCCTCACAGGGAAGCTCAGGAAGTGTGGGTTAGATGAGTGGACAATGAGGTGGATAGAGAACTGGCTGAACAATAGAGCTCAGAGGGTTCTGATCAGGGTCACAGAGTCCAGTTGGAGACCTGTAACTAGTGGTGTTCCCCAGGGATCAGTACCGCATCCCATCTTGTTCAACACCTTCATCAGCAACATGGATAAAGGGACAGAGTGTACCCCCAGCAAATTTGTTGATGATAGGAAACTGGGAGCAGCGGCTGATACACCAGAAGGCTGTGCTGCCATCCAGCGAGATCTGGACAGACTGGAGAGCAGGGCAAAGGGAAATCAAATGAAGTTCAACAAGGGCAAGTGTAGAGTCCTGCATCTGCAGAGGAATAACCCTGTGAACTGGTACAGGTTAGGGGCTGACCTGCTGGAAAGCAGCTCCATGGAGAAGGACCTTGGAGGCCTGGTGACCAGCAATGTGCCCTTGTGGCTGAGAAGGCCAATGGTACCCTGGGGTACATAAAATAAAGTGTGACTAGCAGGTCAACAGAGGTTCTCCTCCTCCCTCTATTCTGCCCTGGTAAGGCCACAACTGGGGTATCATGTCCAGTTCTGGGGTCTCAAGTTCAAGAGGGACAGGGAAATACTAGAGAGAGTCCAACAGAGGGCTCTGAAGATGATGAAGGGACTGGAACATCTCTCTTATGAGGAAAGGCTGAAAAGCCTGGGGCTGTTTAGCCTGCAAAAGAGAAGACTGAGAGGGGATCTTATGAATGTTTACAAATATCTGAAGGCTGGGTGTCAAGTAGAAGGAGTCAGTATCTTTTCAGTGGTGCCCAGGGGTAGAATAAGAGGTAATGGTCACAAACTGGAACACAGAAATTTCCACCTCAACATGAGGAAAAACTTCTTTACTATGAGGGTGATGGAGCCTGGAACAGGCTGCTCAGGGAGGTTGTGGAGTCTCCTTCTCTGGAGACCTTGAAGACCCATCTGAACATGAGTTCCTGTGTGACCTGCCCTATGTGATCCTGATCTGGCAGGAGGGTGGGACTCGATAATCTCCAGAGTTCCCTTCCAACATCTACCATTCTATGATTCTGTGATTATTTGAAGGTAATGCATCTTCTTACTGAATGCATGAGCATATGATGCTTATCCTGGATCTCTAGCTGAACATAACTGGGCACTGAATGTAAATGACCTTCACTTCTGGTCACTGTATTTCTAGGATCATGGTGATCTTTCAACAAATATGACTGTCTCTTGGTTTCCTGTGATGGGCCAGGTCCTGAACCAATGTGGCTGCAGTCACAAGGATCAGCTTTACCGCGTATATTGTTGTACTTCAGCCAAAATATTGTGAATGTTTTCTCTGTCTTATCTGTTTTCCCCTTATACTTCTTCTATCATGAACTTCCCTAAATTGTAGACTGGTTACTACAAGTGTTCACACTGGAGATGTGTTTGCTGGGTGGGGATGAGGGACCAAGCCTGACCTGTTCTGTCTCAAGGTGATCAAGTGCCTGTTGTCTGATAATGGCAAATGGAGAAGGAATTGACTTTTCACAGAGTAAAGAGCAAAAGCGAAAATTAGAGAAGCGATGTGGTTTTACTGGGGGAGAGAAAGGAGAGAGTCTAGGAAAGGAGCAGGAAGAAGGAGAGAGATAAATGAGAGACACATTTTGAAGCCTGGAAATTGTTAAGCATTATGAAGTCTTGCACATAATACCACCACCTATAACCACAGACTGTAGTTAAGGTGATGTTGCAAGGAGAGAGAATTTCCACTAAGGCCAAGGCTAACATCTTTGTCAGGCTGCTGTAATCGATTTTGTAATCTGACTCTCCGCTTCTGCAACCCTTCAGTTTGACCATGCTCCCCACTTTCTCCTGCAAATCACTAAGTGTGTGGCAGGCCACGGTGATCTTGAAGGTATAGTCCACGCTGGCATTACATCAGTTACAAAGACTGCATCACTGCTGTCAAGACAATTACCGAGGCAGTGTGGTTGTCAGGTTGGGGGTGTTTATATATGTCACAATGCTATTGCCAGGTCTGTGCGTGGCTGCTTATCAAAATGTGGACAGTTCAGATCTGAAAGCACAGATTAACCTCTGCAGGGATCACCAGGGTACAATGGATCACTAAGTACAGCAGAATGTAATCTCGTATAATTATGACACTGGCAGGGCTCCTCCAGGGCCAGCAGAAAGGCTTGTGTTTGTTGGTGATTCTGGCACAGCTCAATGTACTGGTCCTCTGGACACTGAGTTGGTAGATAGCCAGGGAGCAGAGGATCAAACAGCATATGGCTTTGCAGACTTTCACCAGGCTTCAGTAAACATCCCAGCCCTGAACAGCTGTGCCTCGTCTCTAACAAGATTACTTTTAAGAGACTGATACCTCCTGGACTGGATGGAAATCTGGAAATAAGCATGCTGCTGACAGAGCTCTGAGTGCAGTAAGAGGCTCTGCAGCCTCTTCTCCCCCTCCTTGGACTTTGGCTGCCCATATTCCATTCCAGCTCTGATATGGTGCAGCTGTAGCCTTGGATCAGGCCGATGGAGAAAGAGTTGTGTGAGAAGGAGCTATGAGAAGCCTCATGGGGTTCTCCTGCTCTTTGCATGGGAGCTACATTGAAGCTCAGGCCTCCATCCTTGAGACTTGACTGAGGGGTGCCTGTGCCTGGCCATGCATCTTGCTGATCATGAACCATTGATTTGACTTGCTGTTTTGACCTTGTATCTGCTTCATCATGTCAGACATGTATAGTAATCTTGAATATTAGCTGCCCCTGCTCACCAGCATGGTACCTCCTCAGGTACTGTGGGATCGTGCCCACATGGATGGGATCATTGCCCTACCTGCCTTGATGTTGCCCTCAACTCCTGGCTTCCTTCCCTTGTGGGGCAGCCTGTGCTTGCTGCTTCCTGACAGCTCCTACTCCTGTTGAGTGTTATCTGTTACACCAAGAAATTAGTGTCCCATTGGCAATCAGTTCATGTCAGAAATCAATACACATGATGTAACTGAACAAAACTTGGTAAGAGTGGAGTCACTGCTGAAGGCCAACTGCTATCTGTACAGTCACTCAATATACAAGACAGCAACAGAACCCTCATATAGAAGGCAGGCAGGTAGGGAATGCCTGGTCCTCTCTGCAGACTTCTGCTTCCCTCGTGCTTCCTCTGGCTTTCATGTTGATTTTGTCATAGTTTGTCTCAGTGAAGTGAAGGTTGATACAAATGGACACTACTGGGCAGAACTGCTCATGAAGGGCTGCATGGTGAAATTGTGGCATATATGGAGCAGGCAAGTTAGGGGAGGCACTTGGAGAGCCTTCCCAGATGTAGTGAAGGCCTTGTGGAATAGGTGTCCTGGAAGAGGGTGCATGACTCAGCGTCAGATAACTCTCAAGATGACATAAAATACCTGCAGTGTGGGCATGGATGGAAAACCTTGGAGTTGCCTGTTCAGCCCCTTGGATGCCCCTGATAAAGCTAAGTCCATTCCTCTAGGGTAGGACAGCAACACCCAAAACACCGCAGATGTGGAAGCCCATAGAAACCCATCAGAGCAATACAGGCATAGACACCATTGTCCTGTATAGTACACAAACAGAATACGACTTTAACTATAAACATAGATGAAATCAGAGAGCACAGCTGCGCAGCTAAACATTGAGTACATACTATGCAGCAATGTACAGGGCTGCGTAGTAACTCTGTGTAGGGGGTTTGCTATTATTACTATTAAAAGCCATAACGTTTTAATTTTCTATACCCACAATAACAGACTGTGTCATCTCTATATGAAAAAGTTTGGGGCACAAATGATCCAGCAATCTGTGTCAGCAAGCTTAATTGCAAGGTGGGAGGAAAAAAAGGTGAATAAATAAACACTGTCTTCTCATGGAAATCTAAAAAGATTATTTTTGGATTATAAAAGATTCACTCCATGGTTTTCCTCAGGTGCTGTTGTACATTCATGCTTGAGGGAAAGGAAGTTATTGGAAATCTATGCCAGGCACCAGATAAGCAGTTGACTTTCTATCCATGATTGAATACACACTAAACAGGCAAGAATGTTTCTGTGTTATTTCCTGGCAGTGAAAATATACTGTGTCATGCATCTTTCCTATTCAGATGTGGCAGTTTTGCCTACCACTGCTTTTCCCCTGTAGTCTGCAGGACCAAACCAGTGCACTTTGGAAAAATAACCACATTTCTTAAGAACTATCAAGAAAGCAGAAAAATCAACACTTTAAACAATCGAATGCAACAACTTGGCATGCTGTTTGATGACCTGCACTTATCAATGATTCAGTTCCTTTCTCTTCTGATTGTGGTTTTATTTATGTATCTTTTCTGTCTCTGTTAGTTTTGGTTATTATTCTGCCCTCTGTGCTCCTTGTCTGTGCCTGTTAGCAAAATACAAGAAACCAAAAGAATGTGAAAGAATCATCTGATCTTCACAGAAGACTTTTAATCTCTTTCAATAAAGAGTTGGGCCCTAATTCAGTAACTGCAGAATTATGAAGGGTATAATAAAATTATAGAATCATCCTTAAAGCAGTCTTTAAAGTTATTAAAAGCAAAATGTTCTTTTCCAACTATAGACTTTAGCTAACTTTTAGGTTAAAGTCTGTTGTTCTCAAAGATGAAGAATGAAAACAAGCAGAAATGCTAAAGCCCTAAGCAACTTCTCATTATTTGCCTGACTACACTTTGGAATTCCCTGCCTTGGATATTTATCCTGAGTGCCTAAGATATTTCAGGTTGAGTCCATACAACAACAGGACATAAAAGCAAAGGGGGAAAAAAGCTCCAGAGTCTGAAAAAGCTGAATAGCTCCAAATCCACAAGTGGGCTTCCATTGCCACAATTGTTTTAAAAGCTGTACTTCCTTTAATTCAGAACAAAAGTCTAAGTTCACTTTTTCCATAGCCTACAAAAAAAAACCCAACTAAAAAACAAACAAACAAAAAAACCCCAACCAAAACCCCAACAAAACTGATTCCATTCAGAAGCAAATATACAAGAAAATTCAGCAACTACTCTATGCAGAATCCAACAGTTGACAGCCTGGGGGACACAAATACGCTCCAGAAGCATAGAGCTGTCTGGTAAATTAGTGAACCATTGAGAACTCACCATGAAGAATGAGCAAAAAGGGAGAAAAGAGAGAAATGAGAGATTAGTAGAAAAAGTTCTAGAGGAGGACTGTAAAATATTGAGAGAATAAAGAGAAGTTGGCAAGAACTGGGCCACAGCCTAGAGCAACAATTTGGTCTACCTGTGTCAACTGGAATTCAGACTAGTAAAATAAGATGTAATGAATGAAAACAATTTCTAATCATGACACAATAATATTTAAAGTAATGTTGCTAGTAAGCAAACCAAAGCAGACACAACATAAAAATATACAGAGAGGTCATTCAGGACTCTTTTTTTTTTTTCTCATACAAATTGCCTTTTGTCACAGAAGATGAATACAAATTCTATAGTTTATATTTTTCCCTCTTCTGACCACAAAATCAGAAATAATCAGTACTCTGTCCCACCCTCTATAAAATTCACTGAGGCATTCCTTTAATTACGTTTACATATCCTTATGTGGGGCTACTGTGTGAACCAGGCACCCAGCTGAAAAAAAGGGAATTTGGAGAGAAGAGGTGCTGAGGTTTTTACTTTAAAGTAGATCTCTTTTCTGATCTGCTTCACATTACAGTCCTGCACTACTTATGTTGACATAGGGGTAGAAATTAATTAAGTCAGCACTGATGCTGGAGACAGTATATCATCAGATCATTGCCTCTCTGGAAAAAAACAAACCCATTATTTGTGAAGCAGTGTAGCTGCAAATTAGAGGTGTGAGGAGAACACATAAATGAGGGGCATATGAAAGGCAAATGTGAGAGGGGCAAGAAATGTGTGTGTGGGAAAAATATAAGGAAAACAACAGAGGGATGGGGAGAAGAGGGATAAAAGATGGTAGCAATACCTTGACCAACTTGCTGACCAATTTTATAGAGCCTTAATTAAAACTTCCAAGTTTTGTTCGGTTTATGTTCAGATTGTCTGCAGTTACTGCTGTAAGTCTTGGGTTTACATCAGCAGACACACAAGCATGGGCTAATACACTTTTACTGATAAAAATAAAACAGTTGTTTCCCATCAAAGCACAAAAAGCAAAGCAGCAGAGCAGAATCTACCAGCAGTTTATTATCTATTTCAGTGCTCACAACCACATTTGCTTAGCCTTATAAACAGGGTGGCCTGCTGTTAACAAATATTGCTCAAAGCAAAACACTAAACAATCTAAAGGAACCTTTTATACCTATTTTACATATTTATTTCCTAACAACTCCAGTTAATGCATTAAGGTGACCAATCCTTACTGCCTGCACAAATCAGTCTTTCACGCTGACGCCAGTGGTATTACCATGGTTACGTTATTACAGAGACTTAACCTGGCAGGTGGCTTAGCAAAATGCCTTGTGTGGAAACAATCCTAGTACACGATCCATACTTTTCCATCAAACAAATCAGTATATCTCATGCTATGTTTGCCAGATCGTGGTAGGGTGGTTGTTTGGGGTTTTTTTGTTTGATGTTGTTTGGTTTTTTTCTGGGTAACAGTGCTGTTCTTGTAATTTTACCACTTATCAACTGCAAAATTGCTAACAAACTATTTTCTAAAATACCCATTTTCCTCTGGGTAGATTTAAAAATCTCAGTAAAGTCAACAAACAAGAAAAGAAAAAAAAAAAAAAAAGAAAAAAAAGAAAAACCATCCATAATTCATAAAAAGGCAACGTAAGGTTTATATTTATAACTTCATTTAAGGTTGGACTTTAAATCTAGAAAGATCCTATACCACCTGGACACTGGCCAGCATTTACTTGTTTGAGAGGATTCTTTGGAAGATGCAAAGCTCTGTATTATCATTTTTCAACTGATAGTTTCTAAGCTAAGATCCTGACGTTTTGCAGATAGATTAAGCTGGAAACAGTTTTGCTTGATACTACCAGAATTATTCCATCATAGAATGAGAAAATTTTGCTGGTAGGTATCTTGACCAAGTCATTCTCATACAAATAGCAACATGTTCCATAGGACGTAAAGCAAAATGCCTTTGTGAGAGGACAAAGAATTGGAGGAATATAGAAATAAAAGAGAAAACACTATGGACAGATCAAACTTTGGCGCTTGAACAAGGTACTGCTAGCAGATTTTTGGATGGGAGCTATCAGCTATTGCAAATCACAAACTAATACCAAATCTCAATACTTCAGTTGGTGTTATTTTAGCTTTAATTCTAAAGATACTGTAGTTGTTATTTGCACTACATGCAAAAAACATTTTTCCCCCTCCTGTTTAGTGGGAGGGTGCTAAAGAGCAATGCTAAAGAGCAAAGAGGGAATTTTCATTATTAGCACTTTCACACTGCTTGCCAAGGTGCATTTTCTTATCTGAATATATGATAATGTTGTAGCTTAAGTAGAAATACCTAAGGTATAAAACCACCCTGGAGCATATAGAAATTTCATAGATGTTTCATAGATTCATTCATAGTGTGGCCTCATTTATTTTCTTTTTCACCTCTGAAAACACCAGTGTGGTGTTTTTCTCAGCTTGTGTGCATCTCTCCTTTCTCATGCTGCTTTCACTGTTGCATCGATGAATCTTCAGTCCTCTGGTTTTTATACTGTAGCACTCAAGTTTAGAGACTCTGAAGCCTTGCTTAGAAGCGACTCAAATAACTTTTTGCAATGGAGGAGAAAGCTGAAGAGCCTTCAATATTTAAATAGAAACATGTTTCAAGTGTAGAATAAAGGCTTCAGATCTCTTAACCTTACTCATCAATTAGCGTATCTGCAACAGCTGGGTTTTGATCCATATTTTTCAGAGAACAGTAATGCTGCTGATACAGCATTTTCAGTTCAGTCACAGGAACACTGAAGTGGTTTTCAGAAGATAATTGAAAAAGTACTCAGTTGACAGGACGTTTCTTCAGGGAACCATTGATCGCATTCTCAGATTGCAACAGAACCAGAGATAGTCTTCATTTTAATTTCAATATCAGGAATGCCTTAAGTGACGATCACAGCTAACCCATTTTAATGACAACCCTGAACATTTAGAAACTCTAACTATTCACTATACTTCTGTGCAGAGAAACAAGAACAGATGGATACTTCCTTAACACCTGCTGCTGTGGGAGTCTTTTGAAATACTTGCAAGTAAGAAATTATTGCTGCTATAAAATGTCTCTCAGTTTTATTTGTTTAGAGGATTGCTATAGAACATGCATACAATTTATTTTAGGCTTCTCAAGTTAGGTTGCTCTTTTCGAAAGCTGAGGAAACATCACTTACTGGAGGAAAGCTTATTTCTCTGCCTCATAAAAAAGGGTTTAGAATATTAAATTTAAGATTTACTGCAATCTGTTGTGTAAGGAGGCTGAGGGATGCACATGGTATGCTACTACAGAAGTGATGGAATAGCTCCAGGGACGAAGAACCCAGTCCTGCAAATCAGGAGTCGTCCCACTGAAGAAGAGAGTGCTTTCTAGAAAAAAAAAACATAGAAAATTGAAGCCTAATGCTTTTCTGACTAGGAACATTTCAGAAAGATGAAGTGCTGAGATTTTAGCTCATAATTATCTTAACAGCTTTTCTTGGGTGATTTAAATGTTTCTCTGCTTTCACATGTAGCCAAAAGGAGAGAGACAAATTATTTCCTAGGTTTGGAATGCTCTTCTCTCTTCTCTTCTGAAGTCATATGCATTGGGTTTCTTTCCTTTTTTTGTTTTAATGTTTGTTTTATAAAATTTCGTATGCAGTATATTCAAGAAAAAATAAACTATATGTTCAAAGGATCTGAAAGCAATATGTTATTATGATTTTAATCCACCTATATTATTTAATGAGTTTCATTTTTATTACGTTTAGTGGTCAGAAATTGCCCTAAAAAATATCCAGTAATTTGCAATAGGAGATACAAACCAAGTTACTTTAAATATCAAAAGAAAGCAGTCTAATTTATGTCCAAAAAAATCCCAGCATATTTTCCTCCTGCCATTTTTTGGCATGAGTGTTGCAAAAACGAATGCAGGTGATTAGAAATTTGGAAAATGGAGAGTATGGTAGTTATCTGACCCAGAAGTAAGGTATTTATTCCAGCCCAGGCAGCCATTGGGGATTAACCATATAGCACATCACTCTATTTCTACTTTATATATCCACAGAGTTAAAAACTGAAATAACTCTGTAGACAATTTGCTCAGTGCTTTTTCATAATAGAGGTCACAATACCTCACCCAGTAATTCCTGACCTATAATTTCTGACTGGGCTGGAGGACATCTCTTAGAAAGACACACAATTGTAATTTAAAGGCTTCACATAGTGGTGAATTCATTAATTCTCAAGGTAAGTAGTTTTGATTGTAAATTGCCATCATGCTAAAATGATGCACATTATTTTAGCTTGAATTGCTATGTTTGCTTTCCAACTACAGAACTTTTATATGGTGTCTCACTGATTCCACAGTTCTCTAAAGTCTCATCCCGGTGTACATACTGATAGACTATGATCAAATAACCACTGACTTTCCTGTTGACTAAACTTTTAAAATAAAACTCATTAACTTATCTTCTGGCTTTAAGGTATGATTTCCGAGCTTTTGTAAGTTAAAGATTCAGAAGAAAGCTACAGGTGTTTGCTGCATATTTTTAAGGACTAGAAGAAAATAATGTTATTTTTTCTTCCTCTCTGCACTAATGCCATATATAAGCATAAAAATAGACCTTTCATTTTCTTGCTAATGTATCTATCGATGACAGCAATTAATTCAGACACTTTACATATCAGGTTATCCTGCCAATTTACATGCATCTAGGATAAAACATGTCATTTTTTTTGGCTCCTCTGTCTCCTCAACACAAAGATAAGTTTGCTATATGTATAGGACTACAATTGCAAGAGCTGAACACTATACAGTGTTTAATGTACAAGTTTAGATAAACTGTTTATCCACTTGTCCTGCTTTGAGTTAGAACAGAACTAATTCTGTTCAGTGATTTTACTTCTCAGCTCAGTCTCTTCTAACTAACTGCACT
>WTSP01007929.1:0-32490 GCA_025331215.1 Actenoides lindsayi | reverse complement strand
GTTCATATGAACCACTTGGTCCTGCTAGTATCAGTTCAGAGAATTATGTCCCAGAAGACTGCTTCTCCACAGGCGGGGTAATAGATTATTGTGAGTGTTTTAGCAGCAGCTTCTGGGTAACTTGCTAGAGCAGTTTTTTTGTGGGTGAGTTGTTTGTTTTCCTGGAATGTTCAGTTTTCTGCAAAACCAGACAAAATAGATAAAGCAGCACTGCACAGCAGATTTGGTATATATATGTTCATGGACATATTGGAAATTTCTTTGCATTGCATAGTAAATAACAAAGGGATCAAAATCAGCTCAAGAAGAAATTTGCTGTCAGCTCTACCTGTGGAGAAGTTAAATGATGCCTGTATTCGTTTTGTCAGACATTTGTCTAACAATGATCAGATCTGTCTGCAAGAAAAGTTAAATAATGTGTTGTTAGATTAACAAACATCAGAATTACTTGATAAAATATCTTTCTAATAAAGGCTTTAAACATCACCATGCTAGGAAAACAGTTTAAAGTAGGATTTGTATTCCGAAAAGAACATGGTCTTGCTTGGTGACCATGATACCAACCCTTAGTTGACTGCACATTCTGTCACTGTTCAGTGCCCATCTGAGCAGGCCTTTGGTTGGCTCATGTGGTGCTGCTTTTGAGAGCAGCCCTGTGCCAGTGCCACAAATGTCATAAAGTCCCACAGGGATTCACTGAATAGAAATGACAACCTAAGAAGCTGCAGGAGAGTTAGACATTTTGTAAGACCACGTATCCAAAGGTTTAGTTAATATAGCAAATGTCATGTTTTCCTGTCCATTCATGTAGAGTTATCATTATGTGAAAAAGATTCTTACTTTGCTCCCACTATTCACTGCCTGGCTATAGAAAATGGAAGATTGGCACTTGAGCTATATTTTTAGCCTGTACCACTACAGCTCACATTTTGAGTGCCTTTTTTCCCCATTCCAGTTCAGCCTGGCATCATTAACCTCTCAAGAGTGGCATAACGGACAGTCATGATCTGCCTGAAGACTCCCCCAAATACATTGTATCCAAGGCAGAAATGTCTTCTCAAACCTGGGCGGTAACTTGTGATGCTTGGTCTCCTGCAGCACCTACAACCTCCCTCCAGACCTGCTTCCAACTGGAAAGGTTTTGTCTGGGCTGGAGAATCTGGCCACAATCTACCTACTTGTGTGTAGCATTTGGTTTGCCTAACGTAATATTGTGGAGGGTAAGGAACAGCATATTGCTATTACTTCAGCGTGAACCTTTGCTTACAAAGGCATCTCAGTGCTGGATTTGGAAATGGACTTTCTTCTGAGCTAGGTGTCTTAGAATCACAGGTGGTTTTGCATATTCTCTAAACGTATCGTGTCTTTATGCCCTTTTTGTCCCCTTATCAGAAACAAACTGGTATGTGTTCTTTATTGTATGGAGGTGGAATAAATGATGAATGTATGGCAAACACAACATAAAGAGTATTGTAATTATGGTGTTTCGAACACTTGGCATTGTTTGTTCTAAGTCTGTTATGGTCATTCTATCTTCTTCTGCTTGACTTGTCATATACTAATTGTATATGTTTTACTGAAAATAAGTCTTTTCACTGCAGATAATTTGTCACTGGATCTAAAAAGCTAAAAATCATATATATGACAATAATACATCTAAGATAATTAAAGCTAGAGTTATAAAACATCTGTGTAAATAAAAATTACTCATTTGTTCATAATTCTATTACAAATATGTAGCAAGAATTCCTTGGAAGATTCTATTCATGTTCTTGTCCTCATGGAAAGATAGGGTTTGTGATAATGGTTTCAGAATAGGAAACATTGCTGATGAAGATACAAATCCTGCAGTACATTTCTGGCTTTTGTTATACTTGCTCAGAGCAAAAGGCTTTAAATGTAGAGATTTTTGTTTCTAAGTTCAGTGATTAACTGTGGAGCACTGGACATACTTTCCTGGCCATTTAGCCATTCATCATGCTAGGTAAACATTCTCACCACCCTCAGAAGGCTGGAGCACCTCTCTTCCTAAGACAGGCTGAGAGATCCCAAGATTGTTCAGACTGAAGATGAGAAGGCTCTAGTGAGACCTAATATCAGCCTTCCAATACCTGAAGGGGCCCTGCAAGAAAGCTGGGGAGAGACTGTTTACAAGGGCTTGTAGCAATAGGATGAGAGGCAATGGTTTTAAAATGGAGACAGATAGATTTAGATTGGACATTAGGAAGAAGTTTGTTAGTATGAGGTTAGTGGAACACTGGAACAGGTTGCCCAGGGAGGTGGTAGAGGCCCCGTCCCTGGAAACATTCAAGGTCAGGCTTGATAGGGGTCTGAGCAACCTGACCTAGTTAAAGATGTCCCTGGTCACTGCAGGGAGGCTGAACTAGATGACCTTTAAAGGTCCCTTCCAACCCAAACCATTCTATGATTCTCTTCCATTCTAGGAATTCCAAGCTTCAGGGTGAGATGATTTGAAATATGAACTCCCACATAGTCTTTTCCCACTCAAATGACCCCAGTGGGTTTCATGATGAAGCCTACCCTCCCCAGTTACTCATATATTTGGAAATCTTAGACTTTGCTATAGCAAGTTATATTTTCTTGATTTCAGTTAACTTAATCCCTGTGCTTTCTACAATTCCTGTGGAAAAGCCTGAAGATTTTGAACACAGGTGTTCCAACAAACTGAAGGTATGGAACTGTTTTGGCAACATACTGACTTTTCCAGTGGAAAATTTGGAAAAACAGTTCTCAGGGTTGGTAGTCCATCTATACTGCCTTACATTTTGTTCCATCTATTTTTCAGTTTGTTCATCTTCTAATTTTCTTCTTTTTGCAGCATGTGTCATTTAAAAAGCCATCTTTTAAAAACCCCTTGATTACCATTCCTCCTACACATGCAGAGCATTTGAAGACAAGAAATTATGCTATGAGTCATCTTGCAATTTACTGACTAGATTTCATCGAAAGCTCTTGCTACCAAACAATGCTTTCTCCTTCAGAACAGGGAACGCCAACAATAACGAATAATTAAACAACAATCAAAGCCTTTTCTCCCCATCCCTTTTGCGCTTTTATTGAGCTCTCCATTTTCTCATGTATGAGTTTTTGTACTCTTTTTCTCAGGAACCTCTTAACTGAGAACAACCCCAGTAAAGTACTTCAAGCTGATTCATTTCAAATGCATGGGTATTGTGGGCACAGGTTTGGCTCTGGCTTTGCTTTGCTGTGTTTGCCCTATGAAGGGAAGGCCTCGGGAAAACCAGGCATTCTACATTGCCTTTCCTGCAAGCCCTTCCAGCGTTGACTTTGCTGTACTATGACATCTGCAAGTTCCCACCATGTTCTATGCTACTGGCTTCTTAGCACTAACAAGGTGTAAGTCCAAATTGGTGAGATAAATGCAGATCAATGGATGAATTTAAAGAGCAGGCTTTCTAGTCTTTCCATATTTGACACCTTCAACTTCTGAAAGGCCCAGGTAAGATTCTCCATCAGATGTAGACTCTGCGAGTTTGGGTTTAAGCTGTCCTTTATATATGTTGAGTTTCACCTGCCATTTCACTGCTTAGTCGCTTTCAGCTGTGAGTTGATCTTCACTACTCTAAACAATTTGGTATTACAGAATTTTGCTATCTTACCCAGAAGGTTTCTGAATGTGTTGAACAGCACAGGTCCATCACAAATTCCTGTGGAGCTTTACTGGTTCCCTATGGAAACAGGCTATTTATTTTTTCCTTTTGGTTCTTATGTACTCTTAAAAGTTCATGTTACGTCAGTCTCTACATCTGGCCTTCTTCTCTGAAGGCCTCTGGAGATGGGCCCTAGCAAATGCAACTTCTACAATCTTGTCAGTTGCGCTTAGGCTCCAGTTGTCACAGCAACCTGAATTGTATCATTAAAGTGCAGGAGCAGGCCATCTCAATGTTCCGTAAGATGAGCCAGTGGGGATGAAGATAGGCCTGGATAAATAGAGAGCTTTAGCTGGAACTTGAAAACAAAAAAAAAGTCTATGGTCAATGGAAGAAGGGGCAGGCCACCCAGGAAGACTACAAAGATTCCATGAGGCTATGCAGGGAGAAAATTAGAAAGGCCAAAGCCCAACTAGAACTTAATCTGGCAACTCTGTAAAAGACAGTAAAAAACATTTCTGTAAATATATTAGCAACCAAAGGAGGGCTAAGGAGAATGTCCATCCTTTATTGGATGCGGGAGGAAACATGGTGTCCAAAGATGAGGAAAAGGCTGAGGTACTTAACACCCTCTTTGCCTCGGTCTTTAATAGTAAGACCAGTTGGTCTGAGTGCTCAGCCCCCTGAGCTGGAAGACAAGGATGGGGAGAAGAATGAAACCCGCATAATCCAAGAGGAAATGGTCAGTGACCTACTACACAACTTAGATGCACACAAGTCTATGGGGCCAGGTTGGATCCACCCAAGGGTACTGAGAGAGGTGGTGGAAGTGCTCATAATGCCACTTTTCATAATTTACCAGCAGTCCTGGCTAACCAGGGAGGTCCCATGTGACTGGGAGTTAGCAAATGTGACACCCATCTAGAAGAAGGGCTGGAAGGAGAATGTGGGGAACTACAAGCTTGTCAGTCTAGCCTCAGTGCCAAGGAAGGTTATGAAGCTGATGGGCTGATGCCAAGGATGTGAAGTTCAAGAAGGCCAAGTGCTGGGTCCTGCCCTTGTGTCACAACAACCTGATGCAACACTACAGGCTTGGGGAGGAGTGTCTGGAAAGATGCCTGGCAGAAAAGAACCTGGAGATTCTGGTCAATGCCCAGTTGAATATGAGGCATCAGTGTGCCAAGGTGGCTAAGAAGGCGAATAGCATCTTGACTTGTATCAGAAATAGTGTGTCCAGCAGGACTAGGAAAATGATTGTTCCCCTGTACTTGGCACTGGTGAGGCTGCACCTTGAATACTGTCACTACAAGAAGGACATTAAGGTGCTGGAGCACGTCCAAAGAAGGTCAGTGAAACTGGTGAAGGGTCCAGAGAACAAGTCTTATGAAAAGTGACTGAGGGACTGGGGCTACTTAGTCTGAAGAAATTGAGGCTGACAGGAGACCTCCTCATTCTCCACAGCTACCTGAAACGAGGTTGTAGTGAGATGGGTGTCTGTCTCTTCTGCCAGGTGACAAATGATAGGACAAGAGTAAATGGCCTCAAGTTACACTAGGGAAGTTAAAGTTGGATATTAGAAAAAATTTCTTCCCTGTAAGGGTTGTAAAGCACTGGAACAGGCTGTCTGGGGAAGTGGTAGAGTCACCAGCCAGGTTAGGCTCTGTATACCCCATGCTTCTACAGGCCAATTTGCTTTATTACATAAAGGGCTCTGCATTGGAAATCCACCACTTAGATGGATCTGCACTTGACTTTAGCTGAATCTAGGAAAATAATACAGGTTTGTTGATAACTGCATTTGAGTTCTGTTATGTAGACAGACTTCCCCTTAAGGTCCATCTCTTCCTCATCCCTTTCAGTTGTAGTGTGGTGTGGCACTTCTGCCTTAGGTCTGCAAAGTTGGTTTTGGAAAGAACTGGCAGAACAACAGCTAACAATACTTTATTCTCTCAGCATTGTTTCTTCACTGAATTAAGCTTCAATATCAGTTGATCCTTTACTCATAGTCCCACAGAAGGAACATGGAATAGCTATGCTGCTGCAAAGCTCTGTTGGAACATGAGCTATGATAGAACTGTTTGCAATGCCTCTTCTGTTCCCTTCCGAGAATGAGGGAAAATTAATCTTTTCACTCAGAAAGGTACTTTTCCTGTACAGGCAACCTCAGGTACCTTCTTGGGACAAGAGCCAAAGCTCTCTGTTTCTTACATTTTCTTTCTTACCAACCTGTTGTCCCAAATGGACAAAACCCTGAGCAACCTGGTCTACCCACACAGCTGATCTTGCTATGAACAGGAGGTTCGACTCTTCAGGTCTCCAATTATCCATTGAGTCAATGGCTTTTACATAACAACAGCTACTGTAAACCTGATATGCCTCTTGATGTCCTGTTATAAACCATACAGGTTACAAAGAACAGTGAGATCAGTTGTCTGTAATAAGGCCAAAGACTGATTCTGAATCTGTGCTATCTATTATTAGATTAATTTTTTTTTTTTTTTTCAAAATTTGTTAGACAGGAACCAGCTTTTACTATATATATGTTTCACTTTGCTGATTCTGTTGAACAGTAAAAATACAAGCCAGAAAGGACAGTACAAGAATTTTCAGATCCAAGTATTGTGATGGGACTGTGGATTTTTTATCTTAAAAAAATTTTGTGTAGGTGAGAAGCCAGTCTCATTGTTCACCTATCTAAATTGGATTATTCTTTAACAATATCAAGCCTTCATTCATAGTATCTATCTTTCTATAGACAGATTTGAATGATTAGTGTATTTGATGCATTCATGGGAACAGAGTACCAGAGTTCTGTAGCCATAGTGATACACTTGTCCCAACACAAAATTGCAAAGCTGTTTTTAATTTTCCTGTGCTGTTTCAAAGTTAAATGGCATGCAGGCATATGAATCTGAGTCAGATTTATGTGCTCAGGCAGAGAGAATGGTTCAAATATGGTCCCTCTCGTTTAAATACAGATGAAAAAAGAAATGACGGTATACTATGAGTAGAAAGCCCTTTGTTCCAAGCCAGACAGACTGTGGGCATGTGAGTGAAACTTAGGGCAAAAAGTAATGAACTCCTGAATTCTGACTCAGTTACATCACTGACTTTCTGTGTGGGCAGTTATAAATCCCTGTGGCTAACGTTTCCTATCCTGGATATGTACATCTGTATTTAGGACTTAAATGATTTGCAGGCATGCTGGAGACCCACAGCTTCCTCTTTTTTTTAATGTCAGATGCACCTTGTCAAGTACCACTATCCATTCTTTTCTAGGCACATATTTCTAATTTCACTGTTTAAATAGAATTTTACAGTTGGCAAATAGAGATGAACAACATTCTCATTCAATTTATGCTCAATTTGTTTTCTGAACATTTGTTTTTCCTTCATGAATGCACAGACAGAAAGTTACAGAGAAACCCCTTCATTTATTTTCAAGCAGTGTGGGGAGTAGGATTCAGTACATAAACAAGACACATAAAATTACTATAACTGAGCTATGAGCATAGGTTGTCATACTCAGTAAAGCCTAGAAATCAGTTCATCTCACCGTAAAGTAGGTGTCTTGAGTAAGGTTGGGTTGCTTGAAAATAAATATTTAGTTCCTTTTGTCATGCCCCTGGGGTATCTTAGACATGTTTTCAGAACTGGAAAATACAACACAGAACTTGAGGGAGATGTGTATTCCTCAGCTGGAGAGGTTACCTAATGGAGTCTAAAGTGGTACTGCACCAAGTACACTAAAGACAGGGGTCTTTAGTCAGCCTGTGGCTGGCCAACTGAGTCATCTTGTAGACTTCTTGGCTGCCTTGATGATCTCCTCTGATTATGGGAGCATTAACACATGTAGACACCTAAAATTTGGTTTCTCCTTCTCAAACGGAGTCTTTCTGCAAGAGCTCTCATGCCTCAGCTTTGGGATGTTCAGACAGAGCCACCTTAAAAATAGCCTTGCTTTTCAGAATGTTCTGAATTACACTCAGTGATTTAGGCATCTTTGTTGGGTTTCCAGTTCGATGACTAAAGGAACTGATTTGTCATTTCAATTGTTTATAATTCCCATTAGAAAAATATTACAGTTGCAACCACATGTGTTATTTTGAATTTTCTCTTCCTATGGCAGTTGCAATGAGGCTACCTACAGCTGGACTACTTTGTCTACGTTATGGGATACTGTGAATCCTTAGGAGGATGAACATGTCATTCTCACTGCAGATATATGAGACACCTGAAGACAACCTCTATTCCACAGACCATTTCATCTTCTTCAACATGTCCATCTTGCTCTACCCTGAATTTATTTGCACCTCTAACACTTTACCTCCCAGTCCTACATAAAAAAAACCTGTCTCAACCCTACCAGTATCTCACAGACAGAAAGAAGAAGCAGGATGGGCAACCTGGTCCAGGATGTTTAATTATCATCTGTTGTTCGTTGCACAAACTTGTCAGTAGGAGATGAAGTGGATAAAGACTTGCTGGATTTTCTATACACAGAAATGTGGAAGTTGGAGACTGAATTTAGGAGCTAACATTCTCCCCAAGAGAGCAAATAAAGCAAGAAGATTTAATAGCAGACTGATGGTAAATCTGAAATGTCATGGGCCACAGAGAGTAAGTCAGACACTGAGGTTACTAGGAGTGATTTTTGGATGCAGTGTTTCTGTTTCCTTAAGAAAGGGAGGGAGAAGAAAGTGAGTACTGGGGAGATAGAAAATGATCAGAGTAGATCAGCTTCCTGATGATCTGGAGGCAGGTTAGCTAAGGCCAGAAGAGAATATGTGGTCTAGATTATACTTTATATAGAAAGGCCGCTCTGGTCTTTATCCTGCCCTGTGCTTACACAGAAACCATTATGAGAATGTCAAAGAATGCTTTTAATAATTAATGTAGTTGCAGGATTCTGGCATGAAGCTAGGTCAATCCTTTGCTTGCATTAGGAGCTGGAATAGCTGTCATTCTCTTTCCAAAAGCCACAGAACCTGCGGTTGGAGGAGGTTGGCACTGAGAGTACTTTGAGGAGAACTTAGAGAAATACAGATACGGTCAAAAATTTAAGTATGTGTCTATGATGTTAGTTTTTATTCCAATAATGATGCCCTTGTTATGTTCTGTTTAGTTTGTTCTGATTCCTTTTTGTGTAGTCTGTGATAAATCAGAACAACATTATTTACATTAATGTAGCTACATAATGTGACTAAGAGAATCAAATGTCTGAGTCCTTTCATTAGCACTTCTGTTCTGGAGACTGTAGGATATATGGGGAGGAGCATAGCAGAGTAGCTATGGCTATCCTGTTAAGACTGGCCATACATCATTTACCCCGTGTCAGGAATTTGAAAGAGACCGCCCTCATTCCCACCACTTTGTGTGTCTCTTCGGCCTTCTGGCTGAAGACAGCTAAATTTAATGTTGCATCTTGCATATTTTCTGCAGTCTTCATATTGGAAGCCTCCCATATTTCATTGGAAAGTCATTGCTGCGCTCTTTTCAGAGCTCTGGATTTAATTTTCACTGTGGGACAAAAATAACAGGAAAACTGAGATCCTTAATCTTTGAAGTCTGGAGTATATCATGGAAGTATTAAGTTTTCACTGAGTATAATAGGGGTTCATAAGTCTTTGCAGCAGTCAGATATTCTTAGATTATAAAAAAATTGCAATGTACTTATCCCTAACCTGACTTATTTGTTTTTTGGAATCCAATGATAGATATCTCTTGGGCAAAAGGTAAGTTAACCAAAAAAAGATATAAGCCTACCAAACTGTGAAGATAGCTAAGAGACTAATAATGTGGTTTAGTTAATGCAGAGCTCCCAATGGGAATGAGCATTCATCTGCTGTCGTAAACACCTCATCAGTCAGATGGATGTTGGCATAAGGCAAACACAATACTGCTGTTGGCCTGTAATTTTCATTTGTTTAATAAAACAGTTAGACTTTGGCTGATTGTATGGCTTTGCTGGAACTTCTACATTTTCCAGCATTAAATGAATGTATTTAGAAATCGAAATTAGCATGTTATTCTGCCTGCAATGACTGTTTCACTCAACCCACTAGAGGTCAGGGCTGCACTGCTAAGCTAGTTGGTTAAAAATCAGCAAGGAAGAAATCTCTTAAAATGTTTCCCGAAGTTAAAATTTTGTGAGATGCTTCTAAATTTTAGAGATTTGAAAGATGTTATATATATTATTCAGTTAACATGAAATAATCCATTGTATGCAATACTGGTGAATTACGTCTATTTGGCACATCCCATGTTTATTATAAAATTATATAGCTTAACAATGACCAAAAAAAAGAAGTTATTTTAATCCATATATCTCTAAATTTCTATTTAATTACTGTTAAGCTTTATTTCCAGCTTTGTGATTGCATTTTATATACTGGTTATTTAAATGTCTACTTAAAGACGATCGAAGACAAGTATAGGGGACATGTCTTAGTTCTATAGATCAAGCATTAGTGCCAGTCATGTAACCTTTTCAGTCACATTTTGAAGGAATGGGTTACAATAGTAATGGTTTGTAATCCAAAGGATGGGCAAGGTCTCTGACATAACACTTCATAGCTTGACACACAGTCCAGGGACTTTTGATCTTCACTTGATGGTTGTAAGGACTTATTTCATCTTGTAAAAAATGAATAAAACATAGCACCTGATCAGTACTTTGCTAACATAATTTTATTCTGCTCTTTAATATTATCCTTTCTATAAAATTCATGCATGCTACAGCAAAAAGGAGACATAAGGCTCATGGTAAACCTATACAAATGGTTAATTACACTGATCAGATTAGTATATGTCAAAGCCAAGGGAAGGCAGACAGGGGATCTTGGTATTGCTTCTGGTTTAAGAAAGGAGTCAATCTTTTTCCTGCTGTATTAACTGTAAACCTGAGATCGCTAGCTCCGCCTTGTGCCAAGAAAAGGAAACATGAACAGATGAGAAATTAGTATTCACCCTGAGACTAGTAGTAACACGCATCGTTTTGACATTGTTTGCTATGAGATCAGCATCTAAATATCTCAAGTGACCAGACTTCAACACACAGGATTCATTTGTCAGATTTATATCTGTCTATATTATAGATGTGTGCCTGCAAGCGGGGGTGAGTGACAGCAGCACCAGCTCCTTGCTGTGTGTGTAGCATCAAAGGAGGGACGCAGGCCTGCACTTGGAGTAGGTGTGCTCTATGGTATGTGTGCTGGGGTCCTGCAAGTGAGGGCTGATAGTGTAGAGTAGCTGTGCTGGTGGGACTGTACTCCTGGGTTTGCTGGACCAATGCAGTGGGATCGTGCTCCTGACTTTGCTGCCATTCTACAAGCCCAGTAGCCATTTTGCCCTACCAGCAGTCAACATATCCAAGAGCAGGGTGAAATGTGACATCTGACATGTGGGGCTCTGGAGTAGTGAAGCTGCAAAAACACAAACTGAATGGACTAAGGCAGAGCCAGAAGATTGAATGTTAAACTGAGTGAGAGTTTTGATAGGTCTGCTATTTGTTTTTAACATTTTTCATAGGGAGAAACCTCCTTTCCTCCCTAAGTTTTTGAAAAAGTCGGTATGTTCACATATGCAGTTATGTATTTATTAAGAATGACTAAGATTCCTTCCATGATATTTGGCTTCATTTTTCTTTTAGAAAACTTATGCTTACAGAACTTGATTAAATTTGTACAGTGGAAGTTTTGTCTCCAAGCATGATGCCCGTATCTGGGGGAGAATGCAATATGATGGGTTTTCACATCTGTCAATACTCCATGGCAAAGGAAATCCTTTTGACTATGTGCTGGGATTTGTCAGCCTTCCAGTTTCAATTTGTCTCAGTGAACTAAAGTTGGGAAAAGCAATGTGGACTCTTCTAAATTTTTTACAATACTGCAAGATGGTGCAGAACAAACTTACCTATCTCTGTCATCATGAAGGGTGATATATATTGTGACAAGAAAAGGCAGAGACCCTTTTCTATAATGTGTTTGTGAGGAACACTGTAAAATGACCTGTAGATTTCTCATAACTTGAATTCTACCAGATGAAATGTATAATTTGTTATGCTGTATGTGAAGCTTGTTCACGACAAATTCCCACAAAGGAGAAACAGCTGCACCATACAACAATGTCTCTGGAAGACAGTTTGCTGTTCCAATAGTCAGGGAGGAGATTTGGAAGAGAGTCACTGAGCAATTGATTAATTGCTGTCATAGACTTTATTCAGCCTTTGCTCTAGCATATTGTTAGTTCAGGATCATCTCTTTTTTTTTTTTTTTTTTTTTTTTTTACCAGGCCTGAATGACCTGCTCTGTCCTCTAATAGGACCAAATTGCCATTCTGAAACCTCAATTATTTTAATCCTCTTGGCTGTCACATTTTACTTTTTCCATGATGCTGTCTTTCAGGACACCCAATTTAAGAAGTATTACTTGTTCAGTGCATCTTTGTTCTGCTACTTATGCCAAAATAAATGCTGAAGTATCTATCAAGTCTTTCTGCTAGATAGTAGTCATGTATAGATCACACAGAATCACTGCGGTTGGAAAAGACCTTTAAGCTCATCAAGTCCAACCACTATCTAACTCTACTAGGGCCACTACTACACCATATCCTTGAGCACCATACCTAGATAGCTTTTAAATACATCCAGGCATGGTGATTCAGTCACTTCCCTGGGCAGCCTGTTCCAGTCTTTGATAACCCTTTCAATACAGAAGCTTTTCCTAATGTCCAACGTAAACCTACCCTGGTGCAACCTCACACCATTTCTTCTTGTCTACCTGTTGTGACTTGTGAGAAGAGACTAACACCCACCTCTCCTCAACTTCCTTTCAGATAGCTGTAGAGAGCGATAAGGTCGCCCCTCAGCCTTCTCTTCTTCAGCCTAAACAACCCCAGCTCCCTCAGCCACTACTCATAAGCCTTATTCTCAAGACCATTCACCAGCTTAGTTGTCCTTCTCTGGACCCTCTCCAACACCTCCATGTCTTTCTTAAGCTGCAGTGCCCAAAACTGAACACAGTACTCAAGGTGTGGCCTCACCAGTGCTGAGTACGGTGGGACAATCACTTCTCTAGTCCTGCTGGCCACACTATTCTTGATGCAGGCCAGGATGCCATTGATCTTCTTGGCCACCTGGGCACAATGCTGGGTCATGGTCTGCTGGCTGTTTATCAACACTCCCAGGTCCCCTTCTGCAGAGCAGCTTTCCAGCCACTCAGCCCAAAGCCTGTGGCATTTCCTGGGGTTGTTGTGGCCCACATGCAGGACTCAGCACTTGGCCTTGTTGAAGCCCATATGACTATCCTTGGCCCACCGATCCAGTCTGTCCAGGTCCCTCTGAAGAGCCTTCCTACCCTCAACACTCCCACCTAACTTGGCATCATCTACAAATTTACTGAGGTTGCTCTCAATCATCAAGATCATTGTTAAAGATATTAAACAGGAGTGGCCCTAGCACTGAGCCTTGGGGAACACTGCTTGTGACTGGCTGCCAACTGGATTTAACTCCATGCACTACCTCTCTCTGTGCTTGGCCATCCAGCCAGTGTTTGATCCAGAAGAGTGTATTCCTTCCCAGGATGAGGGCAGCCAGCTTTTTCATGAGGATGCTGTGGGGACCAGTATCAAAGGCTTTACTGAAGTCCAGGTAAAAAACATCCACATGATGATGTAACTGATAGACTTGGCAATCTCCTGCACCTTCCTACATGTAGGAAGCTTTATGAAACTGATTCAGTTACCTAGTATTTGGCAAGAGTTGGAGTAGTCAGGCTCTACAGAGGGAAGAATGACAATCTTTTTCTCCATTGGGATGGGCTAATAGATTGTGGTGGTCTCAGACTGGCTATCGTAGAATTGTCAGGGTTGGAAGGGACCTTAAAGATCATCTGGTTCCAACCTGGTCCCTGCCATGGGCAAGGACATTTGCCACTAGATCAGGTTGCTCAGAGCCCCATCCAGCCTAGTCTCAAAAACTTCCAAGGATGGGGCTTCCACCACCTCTCTGCGCAACATGTTCCAGTGTCTTACCACCCTCATGGGGAAGAAATTCTTCCTGATGTCTAACCTGAATCAACCTATTTCCAGTTTTAATCCATTCCCCCTAGTACTCATTGTCCGACAGCCTAAAATGTCCTTCACCAGCTTTCTTGTAGGCCCCCTTCAGATATTGGAAAGCCACAATAAGGTCTCCCCGAAGCCTTCTTTTTTCTAGACTGAACAACCCCAACTCTCTCAGTCTGTCCCCATAGGAGAGGTGCTCCAGCCCTCTGATCATCCTCATGACCCTTCTCTGGACACATTCCAGCACGTCCATATCCCTCCTGTAATAGGGACTCCAGAATTGGATGCAGTACTCCGGGTGAAGCCTCATGAGAGTGGAGTAGAGGGGGAGAATCACCTCCCTTGACCTGCTAGCCACACTTCTCTTGATGCAGCCCACAATACGATTGGCCCTCTGGTCTGCAAGAGCACACTATCCATGGCCAATTCTCCACTGAACGTTTCAAAGGTGGCTCTTTGTATAAGGAAGTTCTTCAGCCATTGATGGTCATCCATCTCATTCATAGCACAGTGTGGTCTTGCCAATCGCTGTTAGTCTTTCAGGTCTTAGATCTCCCCTCCGTTAAGAGATAACGTGTAGCAGATTGGGACCCTCCTTGTTGCTATTGTCTTTGGCAGGGACGTCTGGATCTAAGTTCTCTTTTGATGCATTGCTGAGTCCCAGAAGCAGGTGTGGGATGTGTCTGTTATGGAGTCTTTGCTGACTAACAGTCTTGTTGCCCCCAGCTGAGAAGGCATGCCTAAGAAAGCATGGAAGGCTGTCTGATATGTAACGAAACCTCAAAGCAATAGCAGCTTTGGGAATACGAGCATCCAGGGGCAGCATGTTACGACAGCGTGCTCAATAGCTGCCTATGTGAGAGCATCTGTTCATCTGGAGTTATCCACTGTGTGGGGCAGATGAGGCTGTGTGTGGCATTATGTGACATGCTAGTGAGGTGTGTAGGGATAACTTCAAAGCTCTGAGAGGTACATTCTGTGCCCAGGTCTCTGCCACCTAAATGGCATCTGGCACAAGGTTACTGTTTTGGAAGGTGGTGAGTTTACTATCCTGAGCAAGTGGTTTGGCATGTTCATTTTGTTCTTGGAAACATGCTCTAATGTCCAAGTTAGGCAGAGCCAAATACCTATGGGTGTTTCATGAATGCCAACCTGCTGATTGGGAAATCATACATGCTACATTGTTGAAACTGTTGAAAACACCAGTGTTAATTGTAACTTTTCCCACTTTCCTCCACTGCAGAATCACTGCTCAGCAATTCCTATGAAGGTAGAGCCCTTGTAACAAAACGGAGGACACATCAATCCTTTCTCTCAAAAGACAGACATTAGATCCACATTTTATCAGTCCTTTTCCTAGAGTTTTTCCTCACTTTCTTCCATGCTTTTTTCTCCTACCTGGTTTGAAGAATATTTTCTTATCCATGAAAAATGGCTGAATTTGAATGGAGCTATCAAAAATGGTTCAAATTTCTCCACTCTTTCCCTCACACTGTCTTATGCTACACATATTTCTGAACATCCTAAAACTGTGGAGAAGGGATTCCCTGGGAAAGCAGGAACATTGTCTTTAATCATGTCCAAGCAAGAACTAGGCTTAAATACCCATCATCTGTATGTTTGGTAATTACACTAACCGTTGTGCAACCACTAATGATGGAAAGAGAGACATGGAGAGATTGATCCCCTGTATATGCTCTGAACATGCCTCATGAATTGAGCTCTTATGACAGCAGATCTGGGACTGGAGGAAAACCTAATCCGGTCTATGCATGATGTAGGTGCTGAGCTTCTCAGAGCTGTGAGGAGTATGTTTCTTCTAAGAATACTCAGGTACAGCATTCTAGGCATGAGGTGAACTCTGGTATCAGAAACTTGGCCAGCTGCACAGTTTCTGTCCCTCCAGATTGAACACACACCAGATAGTAATTTTTCTGGGCTACACTTTCAGTTACCATACCTAATGGCAGTTGGGACTCACCTACAGTGAGACTGTGACACTTAAGGGAAACCTGGATGAAGTTATTTAATATTAATTTTACCTGTAGTAGAATTAATAACTGATCAGTGAAATAGCTGAAAGCAAGGCCCTTCATCTTGTTATCAAGCCCAGAAAGAATGCCATTACATTATACTTCTTTTTACATGCCTCAAAATGTTTAATTTTTCCATATGCCTCTATTTCAAGTCAATTTAAAATGCTATTCAGTATAAATAATATTTTTTACTATTATTATGAAGAAGTAGTTCTGAAAAGGAGTGTGATTAAATATTGCTAAACTGACATAGCATGGAAAAAATCACCTATTGAGAAGGCCAAGTATCCTTATGATGTAACTTTGTCTTACATATCAGGTCATAATTTTATTTGAGAATATATGTTTCTTTCCAGCTATTGGCAGGCCCTGCTTTTCAGCTTTATGAGCCTCAAGTGTGTCTGTTAAGAAGAACATTGACTCAAAGCCATATTCTTTTTGTTGCTTTCCAGATAGAATAGAGTTACTGTATCTTCTTTTTGTGTATAGAATCCAGGAATCTTTCCTATGGGAATTTACTTCCTTTTCACTTTGGCTTTTTATTTTCTTTCTTTCATGTGTTATTATTGTTGTACAGTATGCTGTAAATGATAATAAATCCAAAACTTTGAACTGATACTAAAATCAAGAGGTTTTGACCCTTTCTTACATGAACAAAGCCAATTTGTTCCATATGGTAAAGAAAACTTGGTTTGTAATTTCTGTTTATGTGTTAAAATAAATATCAATACCAACACCTACTCCTCCTGATTCTAAGGACTCTTTCTGATGGAGTCAATTTCCATTTCAGCCCTGGAAGAGTGTGTAGCCAGGTAGGCTAACTGAAGAGACTGGCCAGCCCAAGGACTTAAAAGAAGCATAGTGCATCTTTCACTAACCTGGATTCCTCTGCAATCTGAGGTGTCTTTTGTCTCGTCTTTGCTTTGTTTTGCTAGAAATGTTAATTACTATGTCCAGGACAAACTGCTGCCTGGGAATAACATACTTTTTGACTTTGCAGATCATACATGTTTGTACATTCTCAACTTGATGGTGCTTTTAATTATTGTTTAAGCTCTTAATATGTCATGGGCTATTTTTTTGCTGCTTCTTGTCTTTTATTTTAGTAGTATCACGCTTGGTATAGGAAATAGAAAGTATGCCATGGGTTCTGGTGTCAGTAAGGGTAAGGATGGACATTTCTTACTTAGGACTTATTATACAACAGCAGTGGAAAAGTGGACTTGATACCTGAGGACATCTCATCTGTTCCTGTATTTCTGTAAATTTGTAATCTCTATGGGGCTCCAGACTGGATATGTTATTTCTGTTTTAAATTCTTATACATATTTGCATGTGTCATTCAAGTATTTGTATCTTCAAGAAGCCAAGATGGGAATCATGTTCAGGCTATAGAAACCTAAGCTTCACACCTAAGCTCAGTAAAGTTTCCACATTCATGCAAGGTGCCTTAGATGCTGATAGAGATCAATACAAGGAACAGAGTGAGATTCAGTTGCCTGAATTCAGCCCAACAGTCTTAGAAGTTTATTCAGCTCATCACCTGTAGATTTCTCTTTTAAGAGAAAATGGATCACTCTGTAAGCTCAATTGATTATATAGGCTGGAGGAAGATTTAATGAGTTAAATGTCCTTTTTGTTGGTAGGGATACATACCTGGACTTCAGCTGCTGTTCCACATTTTTCCTGCAAGTCCTATGACATAGCTGCTAGCTCTGTGCAGATGTTTTGAATTGTCCATGACACTGGAAATCTCTCTTAAGGCCACTGAATCCCACGCTAGATCTGGTAAGGGAACATCAAAATGTTATCTTCCAAATCTGAAGCTGAGTCCAACCTTTGACCTTCATTATCCTGCTAATCTCCCAAAGTTTTGGACACTACTCTTGCATGTATGTTTTCACTTCATGTCATATAAATAATCCTGTTTTAAGTTCATGATACTACTCAGACAGTTAAACATACTGATAAAGTTTTGAATTAGAAATTTGACTCAGAGATTGTTTAACTCTATGTTACAAAATGCCTTGTGAACAGTATAACATAATTTTTCAAGTATAAGTCTGTGCTGTATTCTAGTTATTTCTGAAATGATTCTTAATTGCAATTTTGGGATCCCTCTGAATTAGTGTCATTGGTGTAATTGTTATTTGCTTTAAATAAGAGTTTTACCACCAATGCAATTTATCTAATGATGTGGGTCATAAATACTGGATGTCTTTTCTCTAGACTTCATAACATCATCTTTTAAGCTACTCCAGCATTATTCTGATGTAGATGGCAACTACCCAGTTCTGCGAATGCTATGAACAGACTTAATTATAAAACCTCACTCTTCTCCTCAGCAAAGAATATTCTGAATTGCTAGACAAAAAATCAGGTTTTGAAGTCAGTCCAGCTGTAAACTGGAGAGGTCTCTGCCATTGCCTTTTGCTATTTCTGTCTGAAACTAATGCCTTCCACAATAATTAAGTTTTATATCATTTTAGACACATGCCTCTTTCAAATGCAGCACTTACTACATAATATATGAAAAAGTATACAACATTTCTTGACAATAGATGAATGAGAATGCATTGTAAGGAATAACTAGAAATTCCTCAATCTGGGTTTATCCGGCTATTTGGGCTGCCTTCCTGGACTTAAGAGTCTTACAAAGAGTGGTCAGAGTATGTGGGGCCCAGGTTTGTGTTTCTTTATAAAGGACCAATGCCAGATCATTTAAATTCACCTTTATATTCAGGTATCATTTTAACATTTTGCTGAACATTTAGTTCAGTACTGATTGACCCATGTCAGATAAGACTCAAGTAATGTCTTGGTGATGTATCACTCACAGGCTAAGATGTTGTAGGAGGACTCCTAAGAGAGGAGACAGGAAGACTGAAAAGTTACTGCTCTTGTGGTTTAGTCACAAGAAATAAAGGTTTATTCACTAACTGTGGGACTTTACATGCTGTGTACCCCTAATCTTTCCATCTTATTGTGGTAGGTCAACCTTAGCTGTTTGTGAGGTGCCCACCAAGCAGCTTTATCACTCCCTCTCCATCAACAGGACAGGAGGAGAAAACACTATGCAAAGCTCGTAGGTTGAGCTAAGAAGAGGAAGATCACTTACAATTGCCATCATGGGCAAAACAGACTCAACTTGGTGAAATTAATTTAATTTATTGCCAATTAGGCAGAGTAGGATAATAAGAAATAATAACAAATATAAAAACACCTTCCCCTTACTCCTCTGTTATGCCTGAGCGCAGTTTCACTCCTGACTTTTCTAACTCCTCCTCCCAAGTGGCACAGGGAATGGGAATTGCAGTCAGTTCATTACACATAGTCTCTGCTGCTCCTGCCCTGCCATGTTCTTCTCCTGCTCCACCATGGAGTCCCTACCCATGGGATACAGTCCTTCATGACTTTCTGCAACATGGGTCCTTTCCATGGGCTGTATTTCTTCAAGAACTGCACCAGCATTGGTCTTTTCTACAGGGTGCTGTCCTTCAGGAACAGACTGCTTCAGTGTGGGTCCTTCATGGAGTAACAGGTCCCACCAGAAAACGTGCTTCACTGTGGATTCATCTCCAGAGGCCACAGCTGTTGCTGAGAGCTCTCACTGGTATGAGCTCTCTATGGGCTGCAGCTTCCTTCAAGACATCTCCATCTACTACTTTGGAGTGAGGTCCTTCACAGGCTGCTGGGTGGATATTTGCTCCACTGTGGTCTTCCATGGGATTTTAGGGGAACAACCTACATCACCATGGTCTTCACCACAGGCTACAGGGGAATCTCTGCTCTGGTGCTTGGAGAACATCCTCCCCTTGCTTCTTCACTGACCTTGATGTCTGCAGAGTTGTTTCTCTCACATTTTCTCACTTCTCTCTCCCAGCTGCTGTTGTGCAGCAGTTTTTACCCTTTCTTAAATATGATATCACAGAAGCACTACCAGTATCACCGTCTGGCACAATTTTGGCCAGTGACAGTCCATCTTGGAGCTGTCTGGAACCGGCTCTGTCCAACGGGGGACAGCCTCCTGTGTCTTCTCACAGAAGCAATTCATGCAACCCCCTGGTACCAAAACTTTGTCATGTAAACTGAATACACCTACTTTGGACATTAATTAGGTTTGTCTGCAGGAAACTGCAGGATCCACAACTTGTTAATGAAATAGGAAGATTTCTGTTAATAAATATTTGCAGGAAGAATGTTAGTTTTATTAGTTGTATGTATGACTGCAGCCCTGGAGAATCCTGTGTTTCTGTCATGGCTGTGCTATGTCACTGGAAAAGTCATCTTCTGGTGGCCAATAAATGATCAACAGGTGGCTGTCCAGTCTGAGATGTTATGGGATCTTCTGTAGAAGTGCTAAAGGCTTGCAGCTAGATGGAAGTCAATGGGAGCTGTCCTTTGAAGCATCATAAAATACTCAATACACTCAGGAGACAGAAACAATTTCAGTTACCATAAATAACCATGAAAAATTACCCAGAAACACAGTTCCATCTTCAGAACTATGTTGACCAGCCTACAAGGGGAAATGCATGAGAATGAACAAATAATAAACAAAACATTAAGCAGCTGGTCATTGGCACATTGGTGGTCTGTATGTGGAGTGAGTGACAAAGGATTTGGTAGAAAATCAATGGTTACATGATCTGGCAATCAGAAATCGTGTAGTAGCTGAGGTCACCTTCACTGCCACACTGACCGTGGGTTTTATCTCAAATTGCTGCTCCTGCAACACGGCAGCTCTGTCTGAAGGAAGTCTGCTCACCAGATAACAGCAAACCAGCATCACACAGGCACCAGTGTTCTCTTGCATAACCAAGGCACTTTTTTCCACAAATGTTTTTCCACAGAAGATTTTTGAAAAGTGTTACTTGTATTGTTTGGTGAGTATTACATGTTTTATTTACAGATTTCCTCACGCTTTCTTTAATTTGGTACTCTATGAATTTTATCAGTATTAATCACCACAGCCAGGAAAAACTGCCCATATGACTCTATGAGAAAAGGTTGTTCAGCTGACATTAATACTTCTTTCCCTGTTTGGGGTTCCTGAGGCTATTTTTTCCTTTTGCCCCTTTTGATCGGTGTCATGTTTTCCTCACAAAGGTTTTCCACCTATTCCTGATGTAGCTAGTCCTGTGTAACAAGTGTTGCATAGTGAGGAGCTTTTTCTATTAGCTTAAGGTATTTTATTTTTACAGCTGAGAGGTACTGAAATGACTGCACTGAGATACAAGGTAAAAGGAATATGATTAATGCAACTGATTGATGGCCTATAAAATACATATACATAACTAAACTGAACTTACCATTAAGATTTGCCTCTTAATTTTATTGCTTCAGAGTTGTTCTAATTATCCAAAGAAAAAGCAGTTGAATTGTATCCAGTGAAAAATAATTTGTTCGTGTTTCTAGTTTTCATTTGGGAAGAAAATCCCACTCTTTACAGTTAGTCCACTTCAAGAAAAAGGGCAACCTCTGTAAATGTGGAGAAAGTTGGCCAAGTACTTAAATGGAAAACTCAAAACTGCTGAAAGAACAGGAGAAGTTTCAGTGAAAAACAGATTATGTTGTTCCCTTGTTATATGTCTGATTTGCTGCTGATAGATTTTCCTTTCTTGCCTTCCTCCTCCTCCCCCCCAATGGCAAAGTGCAAATAGCATGAGGCTTGAATAGCATATACAGTAGATACACTTTGGACAAATAAATGACAAAACCACATAGCTTGGAATATAGTCCAGCTATAGTTTCCAAGTGGAATTATATTGCAAACCCAGCAAGAGATGGACTAAACGGTTTAGGGTTCTTTTTTTCATCAACTTTTTCCTTTGTTCCTTTTCATCTTAAATTGAAATAGAACAACATTTAAGATTCGTGCTATTTTCATTGGTTTTTTGTTGGTTTTGTTTTGTTTGGATTTGTTTGTTTGTTTCTTTGTTTGTTTTCTCTTATTCTTCCCCCCCCACCTTCTGTAAGTTTTAGAACATTTTCACTGGAAATGTTACGGAGGCAAAAAGGAAAATTAAGGAAGAGAAAATATGCCCATATGTGGGGGGAAACTTCTGAACTTTACAAACTCATTTGTATTCAGTGGTAAAAAGAGGAAAAGGCCTTTCAAGTCATTACTTCTCATGCTTTCTGAATACATTTTGGTAGAGAGGTTGAGTAAGATAATGACTTTGCACTATTTCTCATCATACAGAAAAAGCAAAAATGGGCATTACAGATTAGTCAAATGGATGAAAGATGATCTGCATAACTGTTAGAAACAGTGGCCTAGATACAAACTCCAGCTCAGCATGTCCCTGGACTGATGTTTACGGGGAATAAAGGAAGTAATAATAAAAAAGGATCCCCCTATACTCATATATTATTATACTATTTTCTTGCTAGTGGCCACTGCTGGAATCAGGTGAACCTCTTTCTGTAACTGGAAGGGCAGTTCTTGATGTTCTTAGGTTCCCACACTGTCCTCACTTTCAGAGTATTTTTTGTGTTAATACCTGCTTTAACTAACATTACACTTTTATTTTCAAATCCGTGCAGATTGCTTTATGAATGAAACATGGTTCTTCATTTTAGATTCCAGTTTGAAAGGAGGATGTTTCAGAGCCCATCACTGGACAGATCTCTCCTGGAGAGATGTATAACAGTCAATACTGTCAATATACTCTCTGAGTCTCTGATTTACATTCATCTATGTCTTATATGTTTCCTGATGAGTTGCTGTATGGCTTTCTCATTGACTTTTTATGTTTTAGTGTTTTCATGTTTGAGTGGGAAATTAGTTTGGCCGCAGGCCATACTTTTCTGTCTTTCTATGGATTATGCATGATGAAGCTTGATGTAAAAAACTGGGAAAAACAACCAAGGGATGATCAGAAGAAAGTCTTTTTTGAATGAAACCATTATAAAATGAGGGTAAAACTATAAACTAATCTTCTTGACATTGACAAGGCACATATTGTTGTAGCAACTAGAAGCAAGCAACCAGGGAAATCAATCTGCAGGTTGTCATTTGGACAGAGGATATCCCCATGCTCACCACTCTGATTTACAGGGAACAAACTGAGCTGTTAGGTCTGTACCTGTAACTCTCCAAATGATGTATTTCCAAGACTACCTGCAACAAATCTGCCAACTGAAAACCCGTATGGTTATCTAGGTGTTGTTGAGATAAAGAACTTTATATAACATTTAATTTAATGGAGAAAAGAAATCATTCCATATAAATTTATAAGGGAAAATATTTTTATGTTCATGCAGATGACTCACCATATGTTTGCAGTGCAAGAATGATAGCACAAAGGCTAATAATTAATCAAGATTAAATAGGTTTAAAACTGGGGCCTTATTTTCTACTGTTGAAAGCCTTGGGTCTCTTCTTGTAGGGGGAACAGACTTACAGAACAATGCATTGTTCCCTCTTCCTTTCACTTAACAGATGAAAGGGTTTTGTATTCTCAGCAAAGCATCTGAAAATTGGGGCTTGTGTTAATAGTTGGTAACCTATTACTGAGCATCATCTGTCCTGCAGTCTACCTGCAAGCAATTTTCTGTTTGCAGTATTTCTGCAGATTATGTAGCTGCTAAACTGTCTGCATCTATCAGGTCCTAGCACTCTAGGGGCCTTAATGTTACTGCTTTGGCTATAAGGCAGAAGCAAACAGGAAGGTAGGGAAGCTGTATGGTGCTTAGTTTTGGCATTAATTAAGCTTCCTCTAGCAACCTGCATGGGCTGTTCACATGGTAGCCACACATGACTGTAGGTTAAATGTCTCAAAGCACAATAACATAAAGGCAGAGGTTGCAGAAGAAGTCACTGTGTCACAGATTGCTTGTATGTGACTGAATTCCTTTGATGAGCCACAGAAGCAAAAGACATTCCTTGTTGCTCTATAGAGTGTGCAGTAATGAAGAATCTGTATGAGTCCTGGGTTTTCTACTGCCTTCCATATAGCAAATTACAGCTTATGATTGAGGTTGAGACTAGTGTGGCCATTTGTTACTGGAAGTAATTATTTGTATGTATCACTGTCAGATATCTTTTTCCTAGTTTATATTCAAGGCAGCTTGTTTCCATCCATCTGTTTCTTCTCCAGGAGCTGAAACACACAGATAATGGATGAACTTGTATCAGTGAAGCAAGAGACATATATTTGAATATTATTTCCATGTTTTTGTCTCTTTGGCATTGCAGAGAATCTCTGATCTGCCTCAGGTTCTTGTGTGAAGGGAAGAACAAACACCGAGCTTCCTGGGTCTGCCTATGGAAACTGTGATGGGTTGGTGCTTCTCCTCAGTATGCATTTCTGGGAGTCAGAGGTTTTAGAAGAGGAACCTGATAGTGCCTACAGGACTGACATGCAGGACATGGAGTTAACACTTTCCAAACATTATTATCATGGATTGCTCAACAGGGTTGTGTATGGATTACAGTCCAATTTAGTAAAAAAAACTCTCAAAGAAGAAACCACTCTTCTCAATCTAGTAAAATTTGGTTCTTCTTTTCTTATCTTTTGTTGCTTATATAAAATAATTGGGTACTTGTTTTTATCTCCTATTTATGTTTAGAGGAAAACTTAAGAGACAGACCTGCTCACCTTTGATATAAGTAGTGGGATAATTTGTTTTTTGATCTGATTTCATATATAATTATGGAAAGGTGTTCCCACACTAAGCTGCTATACTCCTAGGTAGGAATGATGAAGCTAAGAAATGATGTGACTTTCTTCCATGGACTGCCATTGTTCCTATCTTAGATGTCCATATTAGGATGGGATCACCCTTTAGAGATTCCTGTCTTTCCCCAGTGACTGTTGAGAAGGCCTAGCTGTTCAGTTCAGATTTGTAAATTTTTGAGTAGCTGAAAGACAATGAAAAAAAATCTCTTCTTAATTATATGAAACAATTAGTCCTAAAAGGGTTCAAGTGATTTGTCTCACCTTGGAACATTCATCAAAGATAGAGCAGATAAACCATGCCATAAAAATATTTGGTTTTTAACAATAATGATAATGTTTCTGTATAGAGGTCTAAAGTTATGTGAAATGGAACCTACATATAGCCTCTGTTTTTGATGATCTTATTTGTTACAAAATCAACATTCAGTAAGGGAAAGCTAGAGTAAGCTGGCAACACCAAAGTCCATAGTGGCTTACAAAGGTTGAGAACATGTCCAAAAATTGTAATGAAACAGTGTTTTCAGTATTCAAAAAGGTATTTCATAGCTCCTGCAGCTTTCTTCACTTACATGAATGCAGAATTTTGTACTTCTGGCAGATTAAGTGTTAACATCTCAAGTAATTTTGTTTTAAGCTCACTTTTTGTCTGCTCTTTGAACAGGAATGAACCTTGGATAGAAAGTTTTAGAAATCTGAGGATGCTTACTTTCCTGTGACCCCTGCATTAGACCGTGTATGTATAACAGATTTTCACCTGCCTAGCTGGCATTTCTCCAGGAATTCTGGACATATAACAGTCAGTAAGTCATTGCTTGGAGCAGTCAGAAGTCAGGGTATTGCTGCATAACACTGAAAGCAAAGACTGAGAAGTAGCCTGAATATTCATAAACAGTCTATTTCTCCTTTGAGTCATAGCCCCTGAGGTTCCAACATTAGCTATATTGCTTTAATCTGGTCTAGGGAACTATGCAGCTGTTTCTCATACTGATTCCTAGTAATTCTTTTATAGTATTTGATTTTTTGTGCCACAGTGATTCAATTATGGAAGAAGCTTAGCAATATTCATTGGCACCCTCATCCTTTTTCTGTGCTTACTAGAATGAAGTCATTGACATATGGGATCATTTATATGATTGTGTCAGACAAACTAGACTGAAAGCAACAGACAGATGTCCAATGAGTTATCTGGAGTTACGTGTCCAGTTCTGGGCTCCCTGTTTCAGAAGGACAGCGAACTGCTGGAGAGGATACAGCAAAGGGATACAAAGATGATTAGGGGAATAGAACATTTCTCTTATGAGGAAAGGCTGAGGGAGTTGGGTCTTTTCAGTCTGGAGAAGACTGAGGGGGATCTTATCAATGTTTATAAATATTTAAATGGTGGGTGTCAGGAGGTTGGGACCCATCTTTTTTCAGTGATGTCCAGTGACAGGATAAGAGGTAATGGACACAAACTTGAAAATAGAAAGTTCCTTCTAAACATGAGAATGAACTTGTTTACTTTGAGAGTGATGGAGCACTGGAATAGGCTGCCCAGAAAGGTGATGGGATCTCTGTCTCTGGAGACATTCAAAATTTGCCTGGGTGCATTCCTGAATGACCTTGTCCAGGTGAACCTGCCTTGACAAGGGGTTTTGACTAGATGATCTCCAGAGGTCCATTCCAGTCCCTATGATTCTGTGATTCCGTGAGTTAAATATGCAACTCTGTAATATAAATGTGATTGTAAATGATGAAGCAATCAATGAACAGATGAAAAATGACCACATTAAAAAAATAACTGAAATCTGCTCTCAGTGCTTCTGGGAGAGTTTTGTAAATCACATTATTATCAAAAAGAATGTGCTGCTCTTTTCCTGATAATTAGCACGTTCTTTGTTATTACCATGATACATGTGAATGTACTTTTTTGTGCCTAAATGGAACTTTTAGACAGGTACTTTCTGAAATTTATCATTCACATTAACTTCTGTTTGGATATGGCACTAGGTAGAGCACAGTAACAGGAGTTTTGATTCAGACTCTCAGTAAATCTAAAATACCAACCATTTACCTAAAAGTGTCTGATCAAAGTAACAAAAATAAACTTCTACCTTTCTGTTGTGGATATATTTTCATCACTAGAAACTGTGTGCAGATACACAGGGCTTGATTTTGAACAACTGACAATTTTAGGGTTTTGCCATTGACTGAGGCACAGCTGAGTTGATCAGATTTAATATGAAATGCCTTTTATTATAGCAGAAGAGATTAATTTCTGTCTAGCAGACAGCCTAATCTGAACTATTTTTTTAAACTTCCTCTGTAGCCCACGGAGGGAAGTAAACTGAGGTCACAGAGACGCTCACTTTAAGTTAGCCTGCCTCTGGGCTGCTGCTGAAAGAGTTGTCCCCTCATGCCTCATTTATACCATTGTGCCTCCTGGCTCTTTTAGCAGCTGCTGGCTTGAGTGGGATGAGAATCCAGCATACTACCTGTCTCCATGGAGGGATGCAGGAACATGGCAAATGTGGAAATATCCTTTTTGGTGGCAGTTCAGCTTTCAGGTGTTTATACACATGGATAAGATCCCCCTGAGACTTCTTTTCTGAAGCCTAAACAGTCCCATCTCTCTCAGCCTCTCTTCACAGGTGAGATGCTCCAGTCCATCATCTTTGTGGCCCTTTGTTGGACTCTTTCCAGTATGTCCATGTCTCTATCGTACTGAGGAACTCAGAACTGGACACAGCTCTCCAGGTGTGACCTCATCAGTGTCAAATAGAGGGGAAGGATCAACTCCCTTGACCTGCTGGCAGTACTTTGCCTAATGGAGACCAGGGTAACACTGACCAACTTTACAGCAAGCCAGCACATTGCTGGCTCATGTTCAATCTGGTGTCCAACAGGACTCCCTGGTGTCTTTCTGCCCAGCTGTTTTCCAGCTGGGTGGCCCACATTATATATTGGTGCCTGGGCTTGTTCCTCCCCAGGCACAGGACTTTGCACTGCACCTTATTGAACAAAAAAATTGTTAAAATGTTTTCAACATTTAGAGAAAAATTCTTTTAAGCTGTTGTAATCACAGTTATATTCCTTCCTGAGACACAGGATTTTCTTTACCCCATCAGCTTTTCTCCTACTGCTCTTGTTTAGTTTGTATGTTTGGTTTTTTTTTGTATTGTGTCCTGAGGAAAAGGAAATACAGCCTTGACCTGAACAGTGTAGTTACAGTATTTTGTGGTTTACGCTGGTAAGCAGCTCAACCCCACACAGCCACTCTCTCATTCCCCCTCAGTGGGATAGAGGAGAGAATTGGAAGGCTAAAAGTGAGAAAACTCATGGGTTGCGAAAAAGTTTAATAGGTAAAGCAAAAGCTACACACACAAGCAATGCAAAACAAGGAATTAATTCACTGCCTCCCATCATCAGGCAGGTGTTCAGCCATTTCCAGGAAAGCAAGGCTCCATCAAGTGTTATGGTTGTTTGGGAAGACGAAACACCATCACTCCAAATGTTGCCCTCATTCCTTCTTACCCCAGGTTTTATTTCTGAGCATATCATATGGTATGGAATATCTCCAGTCAGTTGAAGCTATCTGTCCTGGCTGTGTCTCCTCCCAGCTTCTTGTGCACCCCCAGCCTACTCACTGATGGGGTGGGGTAAGAAACAGAAAAGGCCTTGATTCTGTGTAAGCACTACTCTGTTTTCAGCATAAATCCAAAACCAGCCCCATACCTGCTACTATGAAGAAAATTAACTATTCCAGCCAAAGCCAATACAAGTGTACTCAGCGGTTTAAAGCAATGCAAATCACTGCCTCATATTATTTATAATTCTAACCAGAGCAGAACTTAGATTTCCATCAACTGATTTATGAGTATACCATATAATCTAGGTGGATTGTCTGCTACAAAGCTGAGATGTCACTCTAAAAATCTGGGTTCAAAGTGTTGTCTCTAACTATTGTGAGTCTACAGAAAAACCACCTTGCTCATCAGTCTATACTGCTTTGACACTCAATTGATGAGGAAAGAAAGTGAGAAGACTAATGAGGTTGCCTTTGCTTTCCTTTCTGACCCTCTCATGTGAGGACAGCTGAATTTGCTATTTATCAGCTGGTGAAGTGACAAAATTGCAGTATCATGATTAAAGTGTCACTAGTTTTTGTATGCCTTACATACTACAGTCTTTACTGGAGCATTTCAGAGGGTGATTTGTAAGTGGTTTAGCACATTTTTTTTCCCCTCCCTGGAGACAAGGTAGGCTTCTGGAGTAGAAGTTTCATCAAAAAACCTGGTTTTTGATGTCTCCTTTCAGGAATCACAGAATTTCAATCCTAATTTAGCTCTTCAGAGCAGGAGTTTTGATTTATAGTGCATTTTAGTGTGTCATCTACCATGAGAGGTCCTTCATGTTGCGTGGTTCTTCCAATCACTATGATAATACAAATCATAACAAGCTAGTGAACATCTGCACATGATTATGAAAAAACCAATATGTAACTGGGTAGTTGTTAAGAGATTTCATTAGCCTATTTCCAGAACAAGCAGAAGTGCAGGGTTTGGGAGTGTCCACACTCTGTGAAGCTGACTCACATGCAAATACTTTCACCATCAAAAATTTGAGCTGGGTTTATGCCCTAACAGCAGGATGTCTTCCAAATGCTCAACTTCCAGATGTGGACAGACTGAAATGCTGTGGCTTTGGATATGGCCCGTTGGGAATGTCAATCTGCTTGAGGGTAGGAAGGCTCTGTAGGGGGATCTGGACATGTTGGTTTGATGGGCTGATGCCAATGGTATGAGGTTTAACAAGTCCAAGAGCTGGGTCCTGTACTTTGGTCACAACAACCCCAGACAACGCTACAAGTTTGGGGAAGAGTGACTGGAATGATGTCTGGCAGAAAAGGACCTGGGGTTGCTGGTGGACAGCCAGCTGAATATGAGCCAGCAGTGTGCCCAGGTGGCTAAGAGGGCCAATGGCATCGTGGCCTGTTTTAGAAATGGTGTGGCCAGCAGGAGAAAGGAAGTGATCCTGCCCCTGTACTTGGCACTGGTGAGGCCACAGATTGAGTACTATGTTCAGTTTTGGGCCCCTCACCACAAGAAAGACACTGAGGTGCTAGAGCAAGTTAAAAGAAGGGCAGCTAAGCTGGTGAAGAGTCTTGAGAATAAGTCTTATGTGGAGTGGCTGAGGAAGCTGAAGTTGTTTAGTCTGAAGAAATGGAGGCTGAGGGGAGACCTTATCACTTTCCACAACTACCTGAAGGGAGGTTGTAGTGAGGTGGGTGCAGTGTCTTCTCTCAAGTAAATAATGACAGAAGAAGAGGAAATGGCCTGAAGTTGCACCAGGGGAGATTTAGATTAGATATTAGGAAGAATTTCTTTACTGAAAGAGTAGGCATGCGCTGGAACAGGCTGCCCAGGGAGGTGGTGGAGTCACCATCCCTGGAGGTATTAAAAAATGTATAGATGAGGCACTTCAGGACATGCTCTAGTGGATGGTGAGGTGGTTTTTTTTGGTTGGTTGGTGAGGTTTTTTTAAGTTGTTTGTTTGGGGTTTTGGGTTGGGTTTTTTTTGGTTTTTTGTTTGCTTTGTTTTTGTTGATGGTTGGATGCAGTGATCTTAGAGGTCTTTTCCAACCATGAAAATTCTGTGATTCTTTGTAGACAAAGTTACCCTGCTTTTGTCATCCCCATAAATCCATTGGGAGATGCTAACCTACTTTTGTGGGAAAAACGATATTAAAGAGGCAGAGAATACAGCTGCATGTATGTGTATTGTGCAGTGGGAGCTGTACACCAGATACAGGGATTGATATGAAAAGGAGCTTTATCCTTTTCCAGTTTGTTTTCATCATGTGAGGCAAGGCTGTGATCTGCTTTTTCTGACAGCCTACCAGTATGTGTGTCTGTTTGAGGGATTTATGTCTCTTCTCTCAACAAAGAAGAAATTATTAGCTTCATATAAATTTAAGGGACATTTTCAGCAAGTAACTGTTCTCAAATTTGGACTAATTTCAGGTTAAATAAGTTGTAACTAAGAAATGATTGTGTCTCATAGATATAATATTTTGGCTTTAGTATGTCAGACAAGTGTGAAGTGTACAATAATATTTATTTGGGGGAATCATGAGATTTGATGACTTCCGAGACCTTTCCAAGTTAATATGTGTCATTCTTATTATTTATTTTCTTGAATAATTTCTTTTGCATTCCATGACCTTGAAAATAATCCCAGAATACATCTGCATTCTTAAAATATTTATATGCCTAGGGAAAAAAAAATCCCCAAAATTTAATCAGCCCCTATCATTTAAATTATTCTTTTTTACAGCTAAAAGGCTTTGCTTACTTGTAGTGGTAAGACATCAGTCTGACTGCATGACTAATTCAGGCTATAGAGGGTGAGATGGGGAAGGAAGGTGGGAGTGAACAACTTACATGAGAATGGGTCATTGTTTTTTAGGTGTCAGAATCAATCCAGATTCCAGTTCTTATGAACCGAAACCCACATTTTCCAGTAAAATATGAGGCTCTGACTAAGAAGTTTGGTTCCTAATTAGGAATTTATTGCCTGTCTCTGGTATTACGTAAACTACTTTGGGGTCTAGCCAGACAATAGCAGTGAATTCAAAAGCAGTTAACCTTTTACTAAGGCATCTGGACTACCACTTTGCTTAAGACATTTAAAACACCAATAAGATAGTCTACTATAAAGTCTTAGAAAATATAAAGAGAAAATCTGTAATAATAAAATATATTCTTCACTTAAAATAAATCCTTGATTTTCTTACTAACTCATGTAAGTATGTTTTTAACAACATTTTACAGTGTGAAGAAATGAAATAAAGGGAAACATAGAACCTGTTCGGGTGCTAAATTTTGAGTAAGTCCTTAACTGGGTAGTCACATTTCAGCTTCCTTGAAAATGAAGACGTATATGTAAGTCCCGGTGTATGGGTTTAAGTATCCTGTCTTGTGGTCAAAGACAGTCAGAAGCAGAAGCTTTGATATCCTGTCCCACACTTCAGGCATAGACTTCGATATGAACAGGAGCTTTAATTTATGCGCTTCCTCTTCTAGTTTGCTTTCACCTTGTGAGCCAAGGCTGTATACATGCTGTCATCTGCACTTTTTTCTGCTTTTTTTTTTACCAGTATGTGCTTCTGTTTGAAGGATTCATGTTTATTCTTTCAACAGGGAAGAAAATATTAGTTTAATATAAATTTAAGGGACATTTGTAGCAAGCAATTTGTCTCCTTTATCCCTACCATATTCTGCGCACTTCTATGGAAAATTTTAGCTTTATTATAAAAGACCTACTTCCCTATTTTTTCACATAGCCATATGCATAATGTGTGTTAATATGATGGAAAGAACCTATATTGCAGTATTCACCCCATATCACTATGACAGCTATTTCCAGCTCATCATAGTCTATTTCATTTACATATAAAATTCCTTCTGGTTAGTTTTTTTTAGCTCCTAGTTTATCTCTTCTGGACCCAGAGAAGTTACAATGCATAAATTCTGTCAATGACCAGTTTTCCAAAAGAAAATATCCAAAACTATATTTAGGCAAGCTTCCTGTATGTCAGATACCCAGGAGCTGTACATTCTCCACTAAGTCTAACGTGAAAAGTATAGTTTCTAGCTTCTTAAATTATACCTGGTGCAGAATGAAGGCAGCAATTCATGGAGAAAGTTCTCAGTTCCAGAAGCATAAAGAATTCCTAAAGGGAGAAGCATAGTAAAAAGCAGACAAGCAATAAAAGTAAAATGAAAATGCTAAAGACATTTGCAAACCCGACATCTATCTACAGCTGTTGGCTTAGAATGGTAGTGAGTGGTGCCAGGGACAAATATAAAACATATACATTGCTTGCATATGAATCTTTAAAGGCCATGTGCTAAGTTAATATGCTGCTGATAACTTATCACATTTTCTGTCTAGACAACTAAGCTAATGTGAATGGGAATATTTTCCTGTGATTTTCCCTCTGGGTTCCCCCTCCTCCCCCCCCCCCCCCCCCCCCCCTTTTTGTTTTTTTTTTTCTCTTCTTTTTCAAAACACAAAAATAAAAAACAT
>WTSP01007926.1:77311-94464 GCA_025331215.1 Actenoides lindsayi | reverse complement strand
AAGCCCCATCCTTGGAAGTGTTTAAGCCCAGGCTGGCTGGGGCTCTGAGCACCCTGCTCTAGTGGGAGGTGTCCCTGTCCATGGCAGGGGCATTGGAACTGGATGATCTTTAAGGTCCCTTCCAACCCTGACAATTCTATGATTCATCTATGAGGGCAACTGGAATGTATTGAGTTCTATCTGGGCTGGGGGTGGTAGGACAGGTTGAAAGCTTGTGGGTAAGAATTAAGGGGTGTACAGTTGGGGGTTAAACTTGTGGGTGTCTACTATAGACCACCAACCCAAGAAGATAATGTCAGTGAGGCCTTCTACAGTCAACTGGAAGTAGCCTCTAGATCACACTCCTTAGTACTTATGGGTGACTTCAATCACCCTGGTATTTGTTGGAAAGCCCACACAGCTGAGCATATTCAGTCCAAAAGGGTCTCGCAGTGCATCGATGATACCTTTCTAATGCAGGCAGTGGAGGAACCAACAGGGAGAGATGCACTGCTGGACCTTGTATTAATGAATAAAGAAGGTCTGGTTGGGGGCATTAAGATTGGGAACAGCCTTGTTGACAGTGACCACAGAGTCTAGTATTTTACAAGGAAGAAGGAGGGCAGTAAGTAGGAGTACAACCCTGCACTTCCGCAGGGCTAACTTTGGACTCTTCAAAGATCTACTTGCAGGAATCCCATGGGCTAAAACTCTGTAAGGAAAGGGAGCCCCAGAGAGCTGGTCAATTTTTAAATACCACTTCCTCCAAGGCCAAGATAGGTGCATTCATTTGAGTAAAAAATGAGGTAGAGGCAGTAAAAGACCTGCCTGGATGAGCAAGGATCTTCTGAAGAAAGTCTTGTGGAAGGAAGAACTTCACAGTTTGTGGAAGAAGTGATTTGTCACTTGGGAGAACTATAGAGATGTTGTCAGGGTTTGTAGGAAGACGAGAAAGGCCAAAGCCTTCTAAGAACTTAAACTGGCAAAGGAAATGAGAGAACAAGAAGAGCTTCTTTAAATGTATCAGTAGTAAAAGGAAGAATAGGGAAAATGTAGGCCCACTGCTGAATGAGGTGGGAGCCCTGCAACAGAGGATGCAGAGAAGGCAGAGGTGCTGAATACCTTTTGTGCCTCAGTCTTTACTCCTGAGACTAGCCCTTGTGAACTCCAGACCCTGGATAGAAGAGAGGGAGCCTGGAAGAGTGAAGACTCTCCACTAGTCAATGAAGAGTGGGTCAGGGATCTGTTATGCAGATTGAATATATCTAAGCCCATGGGCCCTGATGGGATGCACCCAAGAATCACAGAATCCCTGAGGCTGGAAAAGCCCTCTGAGATGATCAAGTCCAGCCTATGACCCAACACCACCCCATCGGCCAGACCATGGCACTAAGTGCCACATCCAGCCTTTCTTTAAACATATCCAGGGACAGTGACTCCACCACCTCCCTGGGCAGTCCATTCCACTGTCTGATCACCCTCTCTGTCAGGAAGTGCTTCCTGATATCCAACCCAAACCTCCCCTGGTGTAGCTTCAGGCCATGGCCTCTCCTCCTGTCACTGGTTGCCTGGGAGAAGAGCCTGACCCCCACCTGACTGCAATCTCCCTCAGGTAGTTGTAGAGAGGACAAGGTCCCCCTTGAGTCTCCTCTTCTCCAGGCTAAGCAACCCCAGCTCCCTCAGCCTCTCCTCATAAGACTTTCCTTCTAGTCCCTTCCCCAGCCCCGTTGCTCTCCTCTGGATCCGCTCCAGCACCTCACTGTCCTTCTGGAAGTGAGGGGCCCAGAACTGCACACAGTACTCGAGGTGAGGCCTCACCAGTGCTGAGTACAGGGGGACAACACAAGAGTGTTGAGAGAGCTGGTTGATGTTATTGCCCTACCACTCTCCCATCATTTCCATCAGGAGAGGTGTCTGAGGACTGGAGGAAAGGCAGTGTCACTCCAGTCTTCAAAAAGGGCAAGAAGGAAGATCCAGGAAATTACAGACCAGCCAGCCTCACCTCTATCCCTGGAAAAATGATGGAATGGCTCATTTTGGAGGTCCTCTCTAAGCACTTGGAAGAGAAGATGGTTATCAGGAGTAGTCAGCATGGATTTACCCAGGGGACATCATGCTTGAGCAATCTGATAGCCTTCTATGATGTAAGGAAATGGACAGATGCAGAGAGAGCAGTGGATGTAGTCTACCTTGACCTTAGCAAGGCTTTTGACAAGGTCTCCCATAACATCCTTGTGAGCAAGCTCGGGGATTGTGGGATAGAAGAATGGACAGTGGAATGGATTAAAAGCTGGCTGCACGAGAGAGCCCCAAAGGTGGTGATCAGTGGTGCAGAGTCCAACTGGAGACCTGTAACCAGTGGAGTCTCCCAGGGATCAGTGCTGGGCCCAGTCCTGTTCAACATCTTTGTCAATGACCTTGAGGACGGGACACAGTGCCTTCTCAGCAAGTCTGCTGATAGCACGGAACTGGGAGGATTGGCTGGTTCACCTGGAGGCTCTGTGTCCATTCACCAAGGTTTGGACAGACTGGAGAGCTGGAAAAAGAGGAACCTAATGAGGTTTGACAAGAGCAAGTGCAGAGTCCTGTACCTGGGAAGAAACAATAAGATGCACCAGTACAGTTTAGGAGGTGATCTGCTGGAGAGTAGCTCAGTGGAAAAGGACCTTGAAGTCCTGATAGACAACAAATTATCCATAGGACAACAGTGTGCTCTTGTGGCCAAGAAGGCCAGTGGTATCCTGGGGTGGATTAACAAGGGTGTGTCCAGCAGATTAAGGGAGGTTGTTGTCCCCCTCTGCCCTAGTGAGACCTCACCTGGAGTATTGTGTCCAGATCTGGGCTCCCCAGTTCAAGAGGGACAGGGATCTACTTGAGAGAGTCCAAGGGAGGGCTACAAGGATGATGAAGGAGGGGGAGCACCTGCCTTATGAGGAAAGGCTGAGAAACCTGGGGCTTTTTAGTCTGGAGAGGAGAAGACTGAGAGGTGATCTAATTAATGTCTACAAATACATAAGAGCTGGGCATCAAGAAGGCAGGGACAACCTCTTTTTCACTTGTGCATGGTGGTAGGACGAGGGGCAATGGATCCAAGTGAGAGTACAGGAAGTTCCACCTCAACATGAGGAAGAACTTCACTGTAAGAGTTGTAGAGCACTGGAATAGGCTCCCCAGAGAGGTTGTGGAGTGCCCTTCTCTGGAGACTTTCAAGACCTGTCTGGATGCATTTCTGCTCTAGTTTTGTCCTGCTCTGGCAGGGGGGTTGGACTTCATGATCTTTGGAGGTCCCTTCCAACCCCTAACGTTCTGTGTGATAACTGAAGTGTATTTAAATGCCTTCTGCAAAGGGTGTACTGCTTTTTTGGGACAAAACTCCTACAATTCAGCACATGAGAAGGATAGTCAGCTCCGAGTTTTTATTTCATACCTTGTCTTCTCTGAATGATTTTTACTGAGGACACGACAGAGCATGCCTCATATCTTTTCTCTGCAGACAAAACAGCCAGCATCAATCACAGTGTTGGCAACCACAAGTAAGCTTTGCCTGCTAAGCACATGTAGCTTTGTAAGTTCCAGGGAACACTAGCTGGTTGTGAGGGGACAACTTGATCTTGGATTTGTCTCTTCAGGAATGACTCTGTTTCAACTTTTCTTTTTCAGGGCACCAGTTTTGAGGCACGAGAGTTGGTAGACAAAAGTGATTTCTGACCTGTAAAGAGAATGGAGGAAAATCAGCAGTGGCATTTGAATTCCTAAAGTTTCTCCCAAATCACAGGGAGTTCAGGTTTTAAACCCCAACTGAGGCAGCTTGCAGATTTGTTTACTGTGCCTCAAAGCTACAATGATAGCTATAAGGCTAGGGAAAAATCTCCAGCTACTGCAAAATTCCTGAGCATTCCCAGAGTGCCCGGCCCTTTTGTGTGATGAGCCACTGAACGAAGGCTTGGGTTGCACTTTGCCTTCTAGGTGATAGGTATCTGAGGTCTAGACAGGATGCTTGGCTGCTGAAAAGTGCTGATCACCAGCAGCTCCCACTGATGCACAGGGGCTGTGTCAGTGCTAGGTATTATTCATCAGCAGGAGATCTAGCCCTTTGTTCATCCCCTGCTGCCTTGAGAGTGGTCTGGGTCACTTGGGCAGGGCTGGATGTTGTCGTGTTTCGGTGGCTGAAATTACTGAATCTGTTGGAATGGGTAAAACGCTGGAGAACTTCTGCAACTTTAAGCTACAGGGTTGCTTTCCTCAACTCTCTCTGACTTCTCATCAGTTATTGGCCAGCTTCTTGCTGGCACAGCATTCTTTTCATGCTTGCCTCCCTTTCTGCGTTTGTAATGATCTGATTCTATGATTCTTTAAAACTTCATGGTGATGGCTGAGTGGATCTGCCCAGTTCCTTGTCCTGGGCTTCGAGCATGCTTGTAGGAAAGTCTGAGTGAAGTGCTCTCTGTTTGGGGAAGGCCAGTCTGTGTGTGGCTGGTGGGAGGTGTTTTCTCTTGAGTTTCATTTCTTCGGTGAGTGGGTGGGATGTGCTTGGCTTAGTGAGCACTACTGGTTTCCCTGGCAGTGGCTCCAGTTGCTCTTCGAATGGCAGTAGTGATGGTTGATAATTCAGCACGCTGTGTTGTGCAGTTTTGTTGTGCAGAATTAGTTACTGTAGGGTCTGTGCTCTGGGTGTTTGATTTAATCTAATGAGAGCTCATGCTCTGCTCTCCCAATCCAAACACGTGCATATATCAACGTCAGCCCTGGAGGGTTTCTATGAGGAGACAATCTCAGTGGAGTGCTGACTGAAGGGAAGAGGTAGTTTGAGGACTGTTAAACTCTTGCTGAGAGGAGATGAGGCTGAAAAAAAAGGGGAGAGTCTTTTAAAACCAGACAAGGTTTGGGTAGAAATGAATAGTGCTTTGTTTGGCATGGAAATAAGAGGAGCAGGAATTTCTACTTGACTTTTGGTAGGTTTATGTGCACACGTGCTGTAAAAGCAGGCTGTGCCAGAGAGCACCTGTGTCTTCTGTTACAGGTCGTAATTCCAAAGTACTCAGTGGTTTGGGGTTTTCTTTGATCCTGTTTTTAAAGGAACAAGGCCACTTCTCCTCCAGAGACAATCCTCTTTGCCTCCCAGAAGAGCAGTATCTGTGAGTAGCCAGCTCCTAAGAGCTTCTGTTTCATTCAGTACTGGCGAAGCTTGTTTGTTCTATGCTGGCAGCTGCCAAATAGGGGAAAAATGTTTTTAAGTTAAATATTAATCTACTCCTCCTCCTACTGCAGCTTTTATTTCAGGCGATCTCTCTGGCTCTGACCACTGTGAAACAGAGGGAACAGACTTCTGGTGCTTCTTAACTTCTGGTTTTACGTGGTCTCGCTTCAGATTGTCTTGTATGTCCTGCCAGAGAGTTAAACTTGCTTATTTGGCTGTTGTCCCATCAGAATGTATGATCTATTAATAGCCTACAAGTTTTGCTTCTAGAGATGGCTAAAAAGATTAGTTTTTTGAGGTGACCTGCTGTAAAAGAAATCAATCCAAGCATGCTCAGAAAATGAAGGATATGTCATGGAAGAGAAGCATCTTATCAGTGGAAATAGGCTCCTTAAAACATAGCTGTGGAAAGAAGGGAACATGTTGCTGCTGCATCTTAGAGCTGAGAGATCCTGTTTCATTTATCTGGCTTTTCTGTCTCCTCTTAGACCTTGTGCCTGTTCCTTTTTAGCAAAAACAATGCTGCCCCAGCTTTCTTCTCAGCGCTGGAATATAAACACCTACTGACAAACTCAGCTCCAGTGTCACAAGGGCCTTTCTGAAGAAGCATCACTTCTGTGCACAACTTCCAGGCTCTTTCTTTTCATCCTTAAATGGTTTTATTGGTATTGTTACTTTTCAGCCTTAAAGATGAGAAAGTAGGTGGCAGTTGGGAATTCCGATGGCAATTGGGGAAATGTACGTGTTTCTGAAGCAGCTGATCAGTAGGAAGTCTAGAGGGAATAATATGTGGTTATATAGGACTTGGATCTTGAATCTAGAGGCAAACTTGAAAAATCCCAGGCAAAAGGTGGTCAGACAGATGTTGCTAGTAGACACTTGGGGGGGGGAACAAAAAAAACCCAAACCCAAAAGCAAGCAAACACAAAAACCAACCAAAAAACAAAACCCAAGAACACACACAAAAAAAACCAAACAACAACAAAAAAACCACACCCAAAAAAACCAAATCACACACCAAAAAAAAAACAAACCCAACAAAAAAAACCTGCAGTGTGCAATTAGATTTGAAGTCTCTTCTTGAAACTTGCCCACTTCCCGGGCTGAAAATGATGACTCTGACAGAGCATTCTCAAAAGGCTCATGGTTCAGGAGCTCCTCAGAGGAGAACTTTCAGCCATGCTTCATCCCTAGGCTTGAGTATCAGGAAAACCATTTGGTGTCTGAGGACTTTATAGAGCTGGATTCTCCTAAGTCTTTACAAATCACTGTCTTCTAAAGTGCATGGGATCTTAGGATCTTTAGATTCCAATTAGGATCTTTAGATTCCAAAAGCTGCAGCTGAAATACAGTGAAAGCATGTTGGCTTTTTCCTTCCTTGAGACTTCACTTTTCCTCCTTTTTTTTTTTACTCCTAACACTGCAATTCTCAGGATTCTCTCTGTGTATATAAACAGTAAGAGAACTTACACAGCAACAGAAAGCTGCCCAGAGCTCAGTGTAGCTCTTTCTGCAGGAGTCAGTCACTTTTGAACACTTCTATCATTGTTTCTTCAATGTGCATATAGTTTTAAAAGTTCTGCCTGGGGTGTGGGAGGTCAGGTATTTGAAAGTTGGTGTTCTGAGACTCAACAGTAGACCCAGTTATATTGCAGACAGGAAAATACAGGAATGGATTACATGTGCTAGTCTTCAGGCAAGACTAGGAAAGCATCTTAGTATATTACAGTCTGCCTTTTGGAATTATCCTCCTTGTCTGGATAACTTATTATGAGAGAGTTAAGTCATGTTTCCCTTTCTAACAAAGAAACTCTTATCAGGTGAAGCAAGCAGTATTTGACCAGGATGGCCTATGCTTTATCCACAGCTTTCTTTTTGCACTCTTAACAGTGTGATCTTCAACAAATGTTAAGAGGTGAATGCTCATCAATAGCTTTTTGTGCACCCTTAAAAGTCAAGGTTCTGGGGAAGGCTTTAGGGAGACCTTATTGTGGACTTTCAGTACTTAAAGGGGACTTACAAGAAAGATGAGGGAAATTTTTCTTATTACTATTTTTTTTTAGCAGGGTCTGTTGTGACAGGACAAGGGGTGATGGTTTTAAAACTAAAGGGAGAGATTTAGACTGGAGAGAAGGAAGAAATTTTTTATACTGCAAATGGTGAGAGCCTGGCCCAGGTTGTCCAGAGAGGTGGTCGCTGCCCCATCCCTGGAACCATTCCAGATGAGGTTGGACAGGGCTCTGAGCAACCTGCTCTAGTTGCAGATGTCCCTGCTCACTGCAGGGGGCTTGGACTAGATGACCCTGAAGGGTCCCTTCCAACCCAAACCATTCGATGTGTCCAGTAAAACAGTTGTTCAGAAGTTGCCTTTGTCTGATAAAATGAGAGAAGTGGTGCAACTTTGTCACAACTCACTGCAATAGAGAAGATAACCTGTCTGAAGCTGTCTGAAGAACAGGGAGCATAGAAAATTCAGCTGGGATATCTGATGCCTTGAATTCTTGAACTTCACTCTTGGTGCCTGGCAGTTTTGTCTCTCTCACTGCTCAGTCTTAAGGCTAAATTTGGTCCTCCCTGCAGTCATCATGGAGATCACCTCTTTGTTAATGTATGAGAACATCAATAGTTATTGCTTAGCCACAAGCAGGAAAGGTCCATTTTTCCCTCAGTAACACTTGGTGGGGAAAAAAGTAAATCTTGTTGTGCTTTTTCTATGTGCTGAAGATGTAACTGGTTAAAATTGAGAAATGTTTTCTGGGACTTGTATTGAATTTAGCTCAGCCTTCTTGGCACCATAAAATATGTCACATACCTGTAGCTCCAGATCAGTGTGTTTAATTTACTGCTCTGTGTTGCACATAATTCAAAAGTGCCCTGGCCTGAGGTGTGTGAAGAGCACAGGATAAACCCCTGACCTTGTCCAAGTTGATTTCAACTGTTGACAGATGATACGGGAATGTTCTCTTGATGCCTTGCTTTGTCCTGCTCTGGGATAAAAAGGAATATAAATATTTATGAGAATGTATCCAGAGTGTTTAACAACTTTCTGCTCTGTTTTTACTCTTATCAGCAATTGAAGCCAGCTTTCATGAAGGAGGTGGACAGTCACTTCATGGAATTTGTGAACAGTTTGGTGGCAAAATCAGCGTTCCTGGATTCCTCATCTTCAGCCTCCCTCTTCCCAGCTTCCTCCTCAGAGAAGGAACTGCACAAAGCCAAGTCAGTTGGTTTTAAGCTGTTCTCACACCAAGGTTATGTCTATGTTTCCTGGAAGCCTTATTTCCTTTCTTATCTCGTGTTCTCTTCTTTGACTGCAGGACCTTGAGGGCCCCTCCAGAACATGGGAAGATCTTTACTGCCAGAAGGTCCCTCTTGGAGTGAGTAACTTCTCATTTTCCATTAAATTGACTGAAAATACCCTTGATAGCAAACTAGCCTTTGCTTTGAGGTACTCTTGCCCCCACCACCCACAGCTGTATGTTCAAACCCCTGTGGACTAATCTGTTAACAGCTTCTCTGTTTCTTTCTAAAACATCTCTACTACAGCTTCTGGGCTTCCATAAATGTAAACTTTAATTACAGTCCTCTCAGTACCACTGAGATCATGGCTAATTATGCTTTGTCTGAAGTGCCTGTGTAGACTGGCACCCAAATTACACCTTAACTTCAGTCTATTGAATTGTGATGACAGTTTTATCATCTCATTTCCCTGTGAAATGCTTTGAAAGCTGACATATGGGAGGTGTGCTGCGCTGCGTGAATGGCCTGATAGCATTTGGCTCTCTCCCTTAGTGAGCTGTTTGAAGTGAGTCACATCAGGACGATCTACCACATGTTCATCGCTCTTCTCATTGTCTTCATCCTCAGCACGCTTTTAGTAGATTTCATTGATGAAGGAAGGTAAGAGTGCTTTGGGGAAAATGGGGACCAGGGCTGGGAAATGCTTGCTTCCAAAGTGCCAGAGGGGAGTGGTGTAGACAGGAGGGAGACTCCTTCCCTGGGCTGTTGTTGGAAGGGAGGGTTTCAACTTAACATACTTAAAACATAGGCTGGAATTCCTGTGGAGGGCTTATGATCAGATCAGATTGGATAGCTAGATGTTAGGAAAATCCTACAGATTGGTGTATTCCATGAGAATTACATCCAGCACTGTTTGGCCTCTTGTGCTTGGTTTATCACTACTCTGGCAAAAGGGGAGAGAGGAGTTTATCATTGAAGGTGGACTGTTTCAGTTGTATCTCTTTAATGAAATGGTGGCTTTCAGCTGCTTGAGTTGGTTGTGTTTAGAAAGACTTGAAATATTTCAGCAGTCCTTCCTCTGTTTAAAAAGGACAGTTTTGGAACTCTGTACTTGTGCTAAACAAAAAGAGAACTTCTTGTTTTTCCTGGGGGGAAAAAAACTCAGAGATATTGGCACAGCTTCTCTTAAGATTGTGCTTTGCAGGTAGCCAGTTCTGAACAAGGTTGTGAAAGGCTGCTTTCCTCACACTTGCTCGTTGCTTTAAATAGTATCTTTTTGGCAAGCTGTGTCCTGAGCACACAAGTAGATCACATGTTTATCTTGCTGATTATCTGATCGTAAGTGTACAGAACTAGAGCTGTATCTTGATGATAATTATCTTTTAGGTGTAAGAACTGGCTGGGGCACTACTGAGTGGTGTTTAGCTGATCCTAATTAATAGCATGCTGGCATTGGGGGAGAATAGGTATTTGCCTCTAAAATCAAATAATGGGGCTGGATTCCCTGATTCCTTTGAAAAAATAACTAATAAAAAATTGGTGTGTTCTCAGCTAGATCTGATAGGTTGGATCCAGTTTGCCATTGAGTCTCCACATGAGAACAAATAAATTGCATTGGTGTACTCTGTACTACCTTCTTCTCTGACCTTGGTTTGGAAGAGCTGCTTATGAGGAGTAAACTCTGGTGCCTTTGATAGCCAGTGAGGTTGAACATCCTTTTATTTAAGTCCTTATGTTTTAAGCTTGATTAATGAACTAAAATACTTGGTGCACATCAGTTGGACATATTTGGACTGACCATCTAATGACCCTAAGCCGTTGAGTGACCTCTAAACTGAATCCATGTGGAATGCCTACAGTTTCCACAAAGCAGAATTAAATTAGGTTTGAGTGCTGGATGTTAGAATACTTCATGCTTATAGAGGTGGCAAAAAAAAAAGCCTCTTTAGATGTTAAACTCCTGGAAAGAACCGATTCTTAACGTAGTAGTGATGATGTCCTGGGACAGTTCCCCAGAAGCTCTTTACAACCCTGCTTTAGCAGTGGATCGTTTAGTCACGTGCTTGTTCTCAGCAGGGATGAGCTTGAGTGTGCTCTTGAAGCACTTGCTGATCTTAAAGATGTGCTTAAGCCCTGTGGGATTTGAAGGTAAGCTGTGCCTGGCAGCACTGATGGCACAAGTCCTTCATCTCTTATTTTCTGGTGTGCTCGTGGGTGGTCACTTAAATCTGCCACAGGCAGCCCTCTATTCCTGACCTCAAAATTGCCACGGTCGCTTCTGTCTAAACTGTTAAACCATTATGATGTGGAAACTCTGTGTCATGTAGCTGCTTAGTGGAGTAGAAGTATTTCTAACGATAAACAACAGACAATGAATATTTCCTCTTTCCTTATGCCTTCTAGGCTGGTCCTAGGATTTGATCTCTTGGTCTTTGTGTTTGGGAAGTTCCCAGTCGTGTTCTGTACTTGGCTGTGCATGTTCTGTGCCACGGTGGTTGTTCCATACAACCTCTTTGTCTGGTGGGCCCAAGGCTACTGCAGTTCCTCCCATCGCGTAATCCGCTCTCTCTTCTACGGGATGTTGTTCACGCTCTTCCAGACAGCTGGGCTTGGATTTGCACCCACCTATGTTGCTATCTCATATGCCCTGCCTCCAGCTTCCCGTTTCATTGTCATACTGGAACAGGTAGGTCCCTACCCAGTGTTTTTGCATATATTGAACCTTGCTTTCAAAATGGAAAGGGTCCTTTTCACAAGGGAGTAAAGTTTTGGTTTTATTCATTAAACTGAACTAGGGCTGTGGGTGGAGTTTGTCTTGGACTTGAAGACAGACTTACAGACAGCAAGTCTAGTGAGAAAAGGGAGATATTAAACTTCATATTCTCCAGGAAACCACTTGGGTTTCTACCCTGTATTTAAGATTTTACTATGGGTTTTTTTCCTGAACGTACTTCAAGGCTGAAATTGTATTTATTTCTAGTTGTCTTGTGGATGCTAAATGCTTAAAACCAATTTTAAAAACCTGTTGTGCCATAGTTCATGGGGAAGCTGTTAACATTCCTCCTTTAAAAAAAAAGAGGTAGATACATAATCAAGTGGTGGTTCCTCTCTCCCTTTCTGTTCCCAAGAAGCAACTATCTTTGCCTTGTAGTCAGAACTTCATCAAGGGGTTTTCTTTTTTGGGGAAGGGAGGGGGAAAAATTCAAGAGTAGAGGGCTGGTCAGACCATCGGGTTAAAACAAGGATGGTCAGAGATGAGTGTGGGCTTGAAGGATTTAGCTGTGGACTAGCCCTCCTTTCAGTTCTTCAGTGTCAAAACAAAAAGCACTGCTCAGCAGCAGGGAACCACTTAGGAGGGGCACCAAGTAGTGTTAATTGCTGTAGAACACATCCAACTTCAGGGACTCGGTTTCGAGACTTGGAAACATAACAGGCTATTGAAATGGAGCCAGGTGGGTTTTTTCTTGCAGTTCTGAGTTTATGTTAATTGGTTAGTGGCTCGCTGGTGTTGCTCAGAATCCTTGTGTAATGCTGTGGTCCTGGGAGTGTCAAGGAGATATGTTTTTGACTCTTCTGAGCTGCGATTGTCGCTGCGTGTTGTACCTCGCAGTGGTTTAAAGTCACGTCAGTGAAACAGGCTTGTGGGCAGAGGAAGCAGCCCTTTCCCTGTCAAAGGGGTAAATTGAAAAGAAACCAAGGTGTTGAAAGTGCTGCCTTAAAATGCTTGATCCAGACTTTATTGGGAAGCGAGAGCATTAAACTGATAATCTTGTGGTCTTACAGGTTCGGTTTGTTATGAAGGCTCATTCCTTCATCCGGGAGAACGTGCCCAGAGTCCTGTCCTCTGTAAAGGACAAGTCCAGTGAGTAGCTTGCCCTGTGTTTATTTTGACAGCAGTGCATACCCAACTCTTTTGTTTTCCCTCCGTTGCTTTGGGCTGCCCTCATGAATTGGAGAGGTAGCATTTGAGTAAGGAACTTGGGATGGGCAGGTGATGAGGTTTTAGACTGACTTCTGCACCGTGATTTCAGTCTGAACCTTTTCATTTAGTGATAGGCACTGAGCCAGACTGTTGTTCAGTTCTCAGTCTTGCTTCAGCAGGACTCCTTATTTCTGCTTTTAAGAGCAAAAGGTGTGTAGAGGCTGCCTGCCTGCCCACCCCCAGTTCAGTGCTCTAGTGAAACAACAGCAGTCCCAGAAGCACAGAAGCTCTTTCAGCGAGGCACGCCAGAGCTGAACGTGAGCACACGTGTTGGTACAGGCTTTACAGCTTCATCCTCCCTAGGAGGAGAGGAAATGGCATACCAAGGTGTTAGCACTGCACTACCTGTTTCTTAATCACCCTTACTTGTTGGCTGTGCTTCATAGCAGGGCGACTCTATCTGATGGGTCTAGTTGGATTCATTCTCTGAAAATCCTATCCCTTCAGTGCCAGACTGAGGTTTTTTGAGGTGATAAGGGTTTGTTGTGAAAGGGTGCTGGGGATACTGAACTGTCAGTAAACAAAAAGATTGCAGTGTCCTTTTTTTTATTTCCCCCTCTTCCAGGCACAGTACATATTCCCAGAATTTCTCAATACCTGTACTTCCTCTTTGCTCCCACCCTCATCTACAGAGACAACTATCCCAGGTAATGTGAGCAACACCAGTGGAACATCAAACTAGTCTTAAAACTGAAGCCTGGATTCAATCTATTCAGTTTGAGTGGGAGATTTCATAAAGATGTGGTTCAGCCAGTAACCTGGCAAGGGCAGGACTTGGTCATGAAAACTCTAAATGCTAATAGTAGTTTGACTTTGCAGTTCTGGTTTTATTTCTTTGGGAAGTGCACTTAAAGGGAAACACATTAAGAACTCACTACTGAAAGTTGAGTGATACAGAGCTCCTGGAGAAGGCTTCTGTGGTGGTTTCTGTGGTGCTCATAAGCAGCCCTGTCTCTTGAGTTTGAGGAGGTTGCCTGAAGCCTTTAAAACTGGGAACTCCCAAAATTTTCTGTGCTTTGCTGGGTGGCACTTTGCCAATGTCAAGTCAGCAATCTTTTTATGTGATTACCAGGTAGATCACCACCTCCTACCTAATTGCATAATGCTGCCCTCCAGATGCTTTTCCATTTATGGAATTGCCAGAGTTGTCCTGCTGTGGTTGAAAGTGAGGAACCAGCTGTTTAGACAGACATCTCTTGGATGTCAGGAGATTAAGAACTCTGGGATTCAAAAAAGCAAATCTTTGCAGAGTATAGGCCAGTAAAATCAATCACTGAAGGGAGGGTTTTGCTGCTTTGGAGACCCTATTTAGGTACAATATCCTGTGTTCTTTTCCTAGGAATCCCACAATAAGATGGGGCTATGTAGCTACCAAGTTTGCACAGGTGAGTAGTGGAGCTATTGGAGGAATGCACCTTTGGAGCTCTTCTGAACTGAACAGTTCTCCCTTTGGCATTAAATCACTGTTTGCTTGGTGTGGGCTTACCAGAACAGAGTCCTTTTTAGTGATTGAAAAAAAAAAAAAGAAGCTGATCTTGGTGCACAAGTGGTTGTGTCAGACAGAAAAATAAATCCTTGCTTAAACAAGGCTTTGGAGTCTATTCCATGCAGAGAGAAGCTGTGTGTGGAGCAACAGCCATGCTCTGTCCCTCTTTCTGAACACTGAGGTTGTATTCTAATGCTCTGGCACAGTATTCAGACCAGTTTGCAAATAGTGAGGCCTGGAGTCCAAATCTTCAGTGCTTATTTGAGCTTAAGGTTGACCTGATCCTCACGTTTCTGGATGTGAGCTTCAGTAGCTTCCTCTGGATGTTGTTCCAAGTCATAGCTTTGTGTGACTGAACCTCTTACTGTCATACCACCCATTCATGTTTTAAAAAGCAAAATAATACAAAAAAAAGAAAAACCAAAGCATGGAAAGGCTGTTGGCTCCTTACCCTTTGACAAAAGAGGGTGACAAAGCACACACCTTGTTTACAGCAGAGTAGTCACCTCAACTTCCAAAACATGGGTTCAGAAGCCAGAGAAGGGCTGAGTTTTGTCCTGTAAACATCTCCGTTGGGATAAAAGAAAGCTTTTGGTTTAGATTGAATGACAGTAAATATTTTTCAATTATTTCTGCCCCTGTCTTGCACCTAGATCACAAGGTACTTCCCCACTTCCTTTGGCATGGGCACACATCTTTTTGTCACCACTTGAATTGACAGAAGCAGGAGAAACTTAGAACTGCCAGAGCAGAAAAGACAAACTGATTTTGCTGCTGGCTGTCAGCATGCTACAGATGGCTGTGGCTTATTTTCTGCCTGGACCTTTAGAAAAGTTTATCAGCAGCAACATAAATTATTTTTGACTTGTGTTAGCAGTTGCCCTTCCTGTCCTAGAGCTGCCATGTGGTGATGTGCTAATTGTACATTTCTCTTGTGGAGTCAGACTTTTTTTTTTCCCCCATCCAGGTGCTTGGTTCCCTTTTCTATGCCTACTACATCTTTGTGAGACTCTGCATTCCTCAGTTCCGCAACAGCAGTCAAGAAACCTTCAACCTGCGCGGGCTGGTCCTCTGCATCTTCAACTCCATTCTGCCAGGTAAGGCCCAGCTTCACGAGTGACACCCTTACAGAAGTGCTTCATACAGGATGCATTCATGACGGGCAGAGATCAGCAAAGGAGGTCTCGTGGGCAGACTTTCAGCATCAACAGCACAGAAGAAAAGCCTGGGATTTAATTTGTCTTTAAAGTCAAGTTCTAGGCTCTGAGGCAGCCTTGCTGTTGCCCTCTGGGATAAGCATTGCCTGGTGTGGGGAGAAACCAAAGAGCTTTTGCTTTTACATAGGCAGCACAAACCTCATCTGTGTCAGTGCCTCTAAGAAGAGCCTTGACTGCTGCACATTCCTGCTTATAGCTGAGAGAAAATGCCACAAAGTCGCTCTGACCCCACCTTGTTTCTAGGTGTGCTGATTCTCTTCCTGGTTTTCTTTGCCTTCCTTCACTGTTGGCTCAACGCATTTGCTGAGATGCTGCGCTTTGCAGACAGGATGTTCTACAAGGTAAGAAGCAGGAGTTGCAATTTATGAAGCAAGCTTTAAAAAGTTCATAAAATTCATTTTCCTAATGAAAAGGCTAGAGGAGGAAAGTAAGGACTATTGTTTTACCAAAGGAAGCGTTAGTTGTGGGCTGGGCTGTAGAACAGATCTGATTTCTGCTTGGCAACCTGGATTGTTTTAAAGGTAATGTGTATACCTTCCCCACAGCTCTTTTTATTCTTTTGTCATGTCAGCCGTTGCAGTTTGGGGTAAAACCAAATTGTGATGTACAGAGCAGAATGTTGAAAGTGCAATAAAATGCATTATTTCAGGGTGCAACTTACTAAATGTACTAAGTTGATATTACTTAATTACTTATTATTTACCAAGGAAGCTTGGTATTACTCAGATAACAAGTTGAAAAATATCCAGGAGACACACAGAACATTTTATGCTTAATTAGATCTGTATTCTTTCAACTGTGCTTTCAGGACTGGTGGAACTCCACTTCCTATGCCAACTATTACCGAACCTGGAACGTGGTGGTACATGACTGGCTCTATTACTATGCCTACAGGGACTTCCTTTGGGTGAGTAACAAGCAGATGCATTCACTTTGTTAACGAAACCTTTAACCAGCCAGCAAGACAGCACATTTGTTGAGGGGCAGCATCACTGTCCATTGAGAAAGCCCAAAAATGAGCAGCACAAAAATGTCTTGCCTCGGCTGTTGCGGTAGCCACGGTGCTTTTGGAGATCTGTTGCTCAGTTTCAAGTCCTTAATGTGCACAAAACGTGGGTCTGAGATGTAGGAGTGTACAGCCTGACTCAGCAGCCTGAACTCACGTTGCACTGTTTGGATGAGCAATGGCAGATATTCATGAGTGGGCTCAGCCTGAGTTACTTACACAGGAGACTGGAAATAGGCCTGAAGAAAAGCACCTGAAATGCACAGCGCTCCATAAAACGCGTAGCATTTTGCGTGTACCTCTTGGCTGAGGGCAAGCACTGCTTAGCTCAGGTAAAAAAAACCCACAGCCCAGTGCTGAAACCACCAAAGTAAAACCACAGTGAATGCTTTGTCTTCTGCTCTCTTACAGTTTTTTGGGAAGAAGTTCAGGGCGGCAGCTATGCTGTCTGTCTTCACCGTGTCAGCCGCGGTGCACGAGTATGTTCTGAGCATCTGCTTCGGCTACTTCTACCCAGTTCTCTTTTTCCTGTTTATGTGCTTTGGAAGTAAGTTCCCAGGAGTGTGTGTGTGTGAGTGGGTTGTGGGGTTTGTGCATGCTTTGCCCTTGTATATAACAACACCAGTTATTCATTAGCCACTAACACATGGAATCATTTCTTGTTCGAGAGTTGTGTTTGTGGGTCCAGACTTTGTGAATGGATTTTTGCAGCCTAGTAGCTCAGGAGATATATCTCTATCTATACACACACACATATATACTGGATTTGGAAGCTTGGGACTTAAACGAGCAAGGTATTGGAGAGGAAGAGAGCTTATATATGATACAATGCTGTTGATGTGACACTTGCTTCCTCTTTTCCAAACCTCAGCTGAACTGCTGTGTGTCAGCAGGTTGGAAGTCTTCCTTATTAAAGTCGTAATGTAAGACAAGTGTTACTTTGCTTCTGTAGTGAGGAAAAGAGCCCATTTAGAATCATAGAATTGTCAGGGTTGGAAGGGACCTTAAAGATCATCCAGTTCCAACCCCCCTGCCATGGGCAGGGA
>WTSP01007926.1:44509-71569 GCA_025331215.1 Actenoides lindsayi | reverse complement strand
AAGGGCTGTTGGGGTTCTATCAGCTGCGTGTTGGCCACCAAGGGCTGTTGGGGTTCTATCAGCTGCGTGTTGGCCACCAAGGGCTGTTGGGGTTCTATCAGCTGCGTGTTGGCCACTGCATCTCTGCCAGAGGAGAGGATGTCCTTGGAAGTGCTGGAGAGGAGCAGGGGGAAGGAGTTGATAGCTCTTGGAACAGACCACTGTTTCTAACCTCTCTCGATTTAATGTGTATTAAATTGGAGCAACTGCCAAATGTATATCATGCTGGTGACTTCTGCCTTTATTTTGGGCCTGAAAAGGGTTTGTGTGCCAAGAACTTAACGTGATACTTTCCAGCTGTGTACCACATGCTCTGAAGTCTTGTCTGTGTCCTTAAACTGCAGCTGCTACAGAACAGTGCTATAAATTTTTCCCATCCTTTCTGGCAGGAATATTGTGTACTGCCAAAAAGAGTTGTTAAAGGGGGAAAAAAAAACAAACCCTAAACCACATTTCTTCTATCAGAAGTTTTTAGCAAATTCTTGTATTTTGTTTGCAAGAAACCATTTCTGCAGTGAGATCAACTACCTGGCCAGATTTTTCCTGGATTGTATTTCCACCCACAAACGTGTATCTGAAGGCAAAGAACTGCAGTTAACCTATGGAGAAAGTGCAGTACACAAGGATACAGCTGCCAAGAAGGCCCGAAAGTTTTAACACCAAGAGCACGTTCCAAAGAACAATATATATATTGGCAAGGCTAGGGAGGGGGGAAGAAGCTTCAGGTGAAAATGAAGGGAGGTGACAAAATTAATGGAAATAGATATTGGTTGAAATTATAATTCTAAGAAGTGATAAGATTCATAATTGGAGATATATGTAATTACACTTCACTGGGCCAAAGGTTTATGAAAGCAGTTCTTAATGCAGTTTGTAGATGGAAACCCAAGCATCCCTGTGGAGGATGTAGCAAAGCATTAGGAGCTCCTTTCTACCTGATGTACCTGGTGTCAGGCATAAGTTAGTTGTTTATTTTCCATGATAAATAATGACAAAGTAAACTTTTAACCCCGTGAAGTACACGTGTGGGTTTAATTCTGTTTCTAGATCGTATGTTACTGGGAGTTTCCTTGGCTAAGCGTTAAAAGAAACGTACACCATGCCCACAACTGGAGTGCCAGTTCCTGGACTGAAAGCTGCTGGAAGGAAACACAGCGGTGCCCCCCGGGCAGGCTGGGCTGGCAGGGATGGCTCAGGTAGGGCTGGGGGTTGGGGGGGCTTCTGCAGCTGATCCTCCATCCTTCCAGCTTCCCTTTAACAGCAGGGTGCTACTCGGCGGTTGTAACTTTATTTAGGCAACTGCTGGTATTGTAGGGTGTTAGTATCTTTGGAGAAAGCTGACTGCTAGCAGCCCGTGAGAAGGGAAATGGCTTTACAGAGACATGCAAGCCTTTGTTGCCTACAGCATCCTTTGGTGCCCGGGTACCTGACAGCTTGGGGCAGTTGTGCAACTAGGGCTTTATCTGCCATAGGCAGGAGGTAACTTGCAGGCTTCACTAAAGACCTATCAACTGCCAAAAATGGGATTAGCTGCCTGTGCTTTAGATAGAGTTGATCCTGCTTTGGAGAGTAAGAGAGTAAGCATCTTGTCGTGTTTTTTTCTCAGCCCTGTGTTTTGTCTTTCGTTTTGCTTTCTCTTTCACCGGCAGAATAAATGCTGTTGAAAGGGTTCTGCTGTGCTGTTTTCCAGAGATCCCCAAGATGAGGGGTACCTCAAGGATGCTTGACCACATCAGGCCTGTTTGCCCCTCCCTGGAGCACAGTTTTGTTCCAGAAGAGGTTTTCCGAAGCCTGACCTCTGCCAGCAGCTCTCTCTACAGCTCAGAGCACTTCCAGCCCTCACAAACCCCCACAACCCCAATGAGCTTCAGGGTGAGCGTGTTTCTATCTCCTGCCTTTTTGTCTGCCCAGAGTCGTCTCTTCGCTGGGGGACGTGTGTTCGTTCCCTTGGCAAAAGGTTTGCTGCCCTCATAAGACAGACCTGTAAGATAAGTTTGTCTCGTCGCTGTTCTGACCGTGCCATTTGATGCAGATCCCAAGCGCTGCCTTTCAGTCCCTGCCAAACCTGCTTGCCCCTGGTGCTCCCGTGGAGCCCTCGCTGCGGCGGTTTCGTCCGCACCGCTTTCTTCAGCTCTGAGGCAGAACTAACGATGCGGAGCTCGTTCAGCCAGCCACCCTGACCTCTCCCGTACCCTGGCATGTTTCCTCCCTGAGAAGTGACAGCCACACGTGCCTTGTCTGCAGGGCTGCCTGCAAACCTCAGAGCGGCTTTGGCATTATCCTGGTCGTCGGAAGAAGTTCAGACACCTGACAGACCACCCTGTCAGTTTGACGGGTGCTGGAAGGTAAGCAAAGAAGGGATAAAGAGCCCGGGGTGAATGGAAAGATGTCTTAGCTAGGAACACAGAGCTAGATATCTCTCTGGGTCTTTTCTTTGGGTAGGTGGCTGTGCTGCCTGAAGTGGCTGGATGAATGGAGCAGCTGCTCCATCTGAGTTTAGGCTGGAGAGATTCAAGGGGAAGACGTATCAGGAATAATAAATGAGTTCCTAAGTGAGCAATTCTTGGAGCCATCCTTCCAAAGGATGACAGGCTTGCAGGGATGCTCTGTGATCCATGATTAAGTAAAGAAGCTCTTCTTTAATGGATTTAGCAGGGAATAGCATTATGCTTCTTTGTAATTAAGCGATGCTTAATGGCTCTACGACGTGAAAAAAGTTTTGCTCTTTATTGGATGTTGGATATCTACGTGATAAGGGGTTGGCAGCAGATGTGGAAAATAGATAGGCAAGGTGAGGTTCATCTGCTGAAAAAACTTGATCTTATCTGTCTTTTTTGGCCCAGGGGAGGGAGTCCTGGCCACAAGCCTGGCCTTAGGCTGAGCAGAACAAACTCGTGTGTGGTTTGGGCTGCGCAGTAAGGGAACAGTGGGTTGCCTGGGGGGTGAGTCAACGAGCAAGTTCTTCCCCTCCGTTTCAGGGATGTCTCTTACCTGTGTGACGTTGCGACTGGCCAAGGAACTAAGAAACCAATGACTGGCAGAAGCTCTTTTTCTGAAGGTTGTCAGGACCAGAGAGGGAGCCGTGCTACAGTCCCACCTCCTCCCGTGAGTGCTGCTGTTCAGGCGGTTTTCTGTGTGTATTCCTGGCTGGGAAAAGGGAGGTCCTCATACACAGCTCGCCATGTTACCCTGATCCTAAAACTCCCTGGCTTTCTTTGCAGCTCTAGCCTCTCTGACTCCCCCCCCACACACACAGTTCAGTGTTAGTTGTTTCATTCTGCTTTCAGATGCAGACCGTTTCTGCCAAGCTCCGGATGCGTGAGGCAGGAAAGGGGAAAAGCAGCGTGAAAAGTTGCTACATGTGCTTCATTCTCCTGGCTGCCAAAGCCCTGTTCCCTTTGGGAAGGAACCAGGAGTGTGTGCACGTCTTTCACGTTGACATTTCATGACCTCTCTCTTTCCATCCCTAGAGAGCAAGCCTAGCAGATAGCTTGGTTCCCAAGGAATTTCACATCGTGAAGAACAGGGGAGTTTTGCCCTTGAAGTACTTTGGCGAGTGAGTGATTTCTGCGTTACAAGGGTTTGTCTTCAGCTTTTCAGAGTTGGGGGATACAGTGATGAGAGGCTGAGGACACTGCCCAAATACACCTCTTGCCGTCGAGAAGGGGAAAGGATCAATGGAGTGGTTGTGCAAATCCCATGCCAGCAACCCTAGTTAACACTGCAGAGCAAGGTGACCCTCCTTTTCTCTGTCCCCGCTGCTCTGGAGTGGCTAGTGTAGATTTCCTCTACACTAGCACTGCTTCTTCAGGAGGCTTCTTCAGGAGAAGAATGTAGAAGCTGAGGTCTGGTTTGATCCCCTGAGGCAGCTTTTGGAATTTTTTTTGCTGCTTCTGGGTTGGTTGGTTGTTTAAATTGATTGGTTTCTCTGTTTTTCTTTCAGAACTGCTTTCTGCCACAACGCTGGGCAAGCCCTGGGTGGCTTTTACTCTTCCTTAATGTCTGTGATGGTCTGTTAGAATTTTGAACCTGACCACTCCGGGGTGGTTTGTTTGTTTGTTGGTTGGTTTTGTTGTTTTTTGGTTTTTTTAATCATTCGGGCTGCGAGTTTTGGATTGAGTTTGCCAAGAAGCCTTGCCTGAAAAAGGCTGCTCTTTGTCATTGTGCAGGGATTAAAATACTAAGATTAGGAGTGACATCCTCACAGCTTCTTTGCCAAAAAGCTGTAACAGAATGTTATCTCATTTCAGTGGCCTCCTGTGATCAGCCTCTGGGTGGATGGGATGTGGCTACATCGTGATTTCTGGCCCCATCAGTAAATTTTAAACCCATTGGTCACTTCTTAGCTAAGTACCATGAAAGGTCTTAAAGGCAGAAGGCTTCTGCCTGACTTTTGTTGTTAGTGTGAAGATGGAGGTCCAGCTGGGGGAACAACTGCAGGAGGTGCAATTCTCACATTGGGCTCCGCATGCTCCTACTGCAAAGCAATTCTGTAGACCCTTCTTTGTCTCTACAACCTTCGTCAGCTTGCACATGGGACAGAGAGATTGAAAGAGAGCGGGGTCCCTGAGCTAGGAGTGGAAGGGTTCCTTTATAACCAAGTTCTAACAGTTGTGCTTGTTTCAGTAAATACACAACGCTGCTTGAAGACCGTGATAAAAAACTACGTCTGTTCCCCTCCACGTAAGTACCACCCAGTATGGAGTCGCTGTTGGAAAAAAACCCAGCAGTTTGCATTTCATTTCCTGGCAAAATAAGAGAGTACGCGGTACCGAATAATGATGCGTCTCTTTCTGGCCTGTTAGGAAACCTTCTGGGAGGTTGGAGGTCATCCAGCTGATGGAGATGATGGACAGCATGTTGGAAAAAGCTGGAGTAGACAAGCTGATCAGAGTAACAGGACCTTCGCAGGTGGATAACTCGCTTGTACCCAGATAGCTTTCTTGTACCCAGCAAAATGACATCTTGTTTCTCCTGGTGTTTCCCCCTGTTGTGCTTTAGGTACCTGCTACTTTCTGCCCAAGCCAGCTGGCTGTAGGGCCCATAAAAACCAGGGGGGTTCTCTCCTTAGCTTCTCTTCATCTTTGTCTGATCAATGAAAAAGAAACTGGCGTAGGAAGTTACGTTTCTGGCAAAAATGTCAGAAGGAATGCATTTGGCATTTTTACTATGGAGCAATGAAGGCAGTCGCTGTCTCATCTCTTCGTTGGGAGAGAGGCTGCTGCATTACACAATGGGCTCTTGGAAACCTTCACACACCTAAAAGCAGATGTCCAAGCACATCTGTATGTTGAATTCCCTTATTTTCTGTCATTCTAACACAGTGATGGGGAAGGACTTTTCCAAAAAAATAGAGAGCATTGCCTCAGCAGGAACTCTGGCTGGAATCAGCAGAGAAGCTCCCGTGGACGTTGACAGGAGGGTGCTCAGGATAGGTGCACACCATGTTTGATAACGAACCTGTGAATGCCTGCAGGACAGCTCTTTCCCTTCCCCTTTCTACCTGTAGCAGTGTTTTGCCCTCAAAGGGAAACCTTTTGAGGCTCAAAAGAAACGAGAGGTTTGTGCTACAGGAGTAAGCTGGCCAGGCTCTGCAAGGCTGTGATTCTTCTTGCCTGTTTTGCCAGTTGCACAACGCACTGGAGCTGATGAAGGCGGAGCAGAACATCTACAACATCGTGTTCCATGAGCTGATTCGGCAGGTCAGCGTGGACTGTGTGGAGAGAGGACAGCTGCTTTCAAAGCTCAGGTCATCATGAGCCAGTCTTTAATCCTTCTCTTAATTTATGGCCGTGTCCTCTCAGGAGCAGCATTAGCTACTGCAGCTTGTTCCTGATGTCCTTACCCAGCAAAGCTAGTCCATCGTGATGTAACTGGTGTAGGGTCTGATGCCAGGGGTGAAATCAGATTTTCCTGCCTAGTTAACAACCAGGGTTAATGAGCCTCTGTTAGGTAATCTGGAGCTTGAACTCGGTGGCACCGTCACCACGCTTGACAGTGTGAGTGCCTTATTGGTGTGACACTCAGTGGGCATTTTCACACGTAGTTGCCTCACAGCCATGGTTCCCTTGCTCAGATTACCGCTATTTGTAGCAATTAAATTGTTCCAGAGTGTTTCAAATCCCTGGTCCAAACACTCAAAAGATTGCCTTCCAGATAGCTCCTTGGGCAGTGAAAGGGAAGGGTCTTCACATCGTGTAAGAGAGACCAGTGCTCTCAGGTAAACACCCGTGGTTACTCCTTCTACCGCAGGCAGAGGTACGTGGGTCTCATGGAGCGGATTCCTGAACAGATGAAGACCCTCTACCAAAAAATGATGGCACAGCAGTTGGTCAACAGCCGTATTACAGAAGAACTACTCTATTTTAAAGAGTCTGTTGAACAGCTGGCCAGGTCTGAATCCTGCCTGATCCTAAGAAATTTTCTCTGTGTCCTAGCCTTACTCCACTGATTTTGTTCAGTTTTCTAATCTTCCTCCCATAGAAGCAGGAAGGCAGTGTTGGGATTTGGAGAAGAGATACAGTGACCCCCCCCTGAGCCACCTCATACCCTCATTGCACCCTCTTAGTGCCAAGTATTGTCAAAGCCACCTCCTTTCCTTAGCACGCTGTAGGTTCATTGGTGGGGGACTGTTCATGGGGGTTGTTGGAGCAACATGCATGCATGGGAAGAGGAGGTCTTTCACCTCTACAGTGAGATGATTGTGTTGGAGGCAGAGAGCTCTGTATGACAGTGTATGGCCCACCAGACTCTTCTTGCCAGGGTAGAGACCTCTGGGTTGGGCTTAGTTGCATTGTTCACCCCCCGTTTCAGCAAGCTGGGTGAGATACAAGAGCATGACCTCAAACTGACCAAGGAAGCAGAAAGAACTCAAGAGGAACTAGCTGCAGCCATGCAGGAGGAGAAGGTGAATGCAAAGTAAGTTGCTTCCAGAGTTGAGGTTGGGCGACTTCTACAGCATGCTGGTGTCGTTTTCTTGGGATTTCTAGGGAGGAGAGATGAGGACTGGTTTCCTTATGGGGAAAGAGTTTGGCTGTTTATGACAAATGCCATTATTTTGCTATAAATCCTAAACTCCAAGCAAGCAAGCTGTTCAAAGCTGGTTCTAGTTTTAAGTCCTGAGAGTTGCATTTGTTGCTCAGGTGCTGGCATTCCCTTTTCTTCACCCTGCACTCACACCCAGTGAGTTTTCAGAAGTTCAGCTCTGGACTTCTGAGGGGCCTGCAGACATCCTCAGCTACCTAAGAAATCAGGGATTTAGGTGGTTGGTCTCATAGTTGTGATGAGTAGGCACACAGATTTACTTACAGGAACCTTGTGTTAGGAAGAAAACAGCTAGTCTAGTCCCAGCAGAGATCTGTATTCACACTGATGGGAAACTCCCAGAGGGAACATCAACAGAAAGGTGTCGGAGGGGCTCAGGGAAAAGCACCTGTGAATTTACAGGCTGTGTGTGGGGTGACTGAGGAAGGAAGGAGGAAGAGGAAACGTCTAAGAAAAGCTTTATAAGCTGGGAGAAGGATGGCAAGTGTGAAGGAGGAACAGAGGTGCACATATTGCATTACCTTTCCTTTCTTCTAGACTTTTGGAAGAGTATCGGGAGTTATACGAGTTACAGAGAAAACGACTGGAAGAGCAAGTTCTGCTGCTAGCCCAAGAGAAACATGTTTGGAGCTCAGCTGCATATGACCTGGCTTTGAAGGTTGGTGCAGATCAGTCACATGTTGCAAGGTGTAGCTAGCAGTCTTGTTCCAAGGGTAGGTTTCATCCCAAAGAATGTTTTTACTCGACACAAAGGGGTAGTACCACATCTCATGCCTGCCCTGATGTAATTTTCTGAGGTCTGTTGTATTTCGTGTGTGGTTCTTAGCTGGAAACCAGTTAATTCACACAGCACTGTTGGTGTAGATCTCCTGGTTCTGTGTGGGAAGAACTCTGTGAAGTTAGTATTTCCATTCAGAGGTGGGTTTGACTGAAAAGTTTCTGGTTGCTCATAATTTAGAACGTCATAGCTGGATTCCTTCCACTTCCCCACAAAATATCTTTCTTGGTTAATTCTGCACTTCCCTTGTTTGGAAAGCCCCCTTGTTTCTGACCACCTGCTTTGTCCCAGGCAAATTTAAAACCTCTCAGCAGAACTTCTGTCTGAGAGATCAGAGATTTAAATGTAAGGCAAGTGGACTCAGCTGCTTGACATCTTACCGATGGCAAAGCTCTAGTGTTACTCTCAGTTGCCTCTCCCCTCAGAAGAAAACAGGACAAAGAATGAAATTGTTTGGTTTGGGTTTTTTTTCCCCTCCAGATAATAGACAGAAACCAGCTCACGTTGGTTCGCAGGCTTGATGTTAGTGGGAAGACACTGACCAGCATTCTCAAGCATTTCATAGTACTTTTGGCCTCCAAGGTAGGGACCTGCCTGAGGTGGGTACCTTTCCAAAGTGTGTGGTTTATGTAGCTCTGCACTTCTCAGTAAAGCATTTGGTACTTTTGGCTGTGATTTGAACTCTCAAATCTTGCTTTAGTTTCAAATGAGCATTAAAATTTGAGTTCACGCTTCATCTGTGTCCTCTTTTCGCTACCACAAACTCTCCCCCCTCCACACACACATTTCCCCATTTTTTTTTGTGGCTATCTTCTTTGTCCCATTCCTTCTCCATAAAACCAAAACAGATCCAGGCTGGTGTGGGGTTTTTTTGGCCTCCCAGGCAGGAAGCTGCATGGTCTCTTGGTGTAGCATCCAAGGAGTCAAGAATTCAGTTCAGCCATGCCTGGCTGTGGAGAGGGGTGGCCATCAGCCTGTCTCAGAGGGTTTGTGAGGGCTGTGCTGTGGAATTACAGACATTTCCCAGACCCCTGATACATACACATCTCAAAAAAAGCTAGAACAAAGGGAGAATTTCTCCAACTTATAGTCCATTTTCCTACCTTCTTGCCCAACAGGACACTGGAGACCTGGCTGATCTGCAGGAAGAGACCGAGCAGTTCAGGGAGAGATTGAGTCACGTTGGAGCAGAAATAGAGCATTCTGAGAAGTCCAGTCAGGGAAAACTGCAATTTTTTTGCAGCAGCCTCAACAAGCACCTTCAGTACTTCCATAGCAGTGACTCGTGAGTGGCCCGGAGGGACCAGGGCTAGCAGTCCCCCCCCCTTCCACCTTTGCCTTGTGACAGCAGGTCTCACTGGCCCCCAGTGCAAAGTGTGCACTGACTCTCATGTGCAGTGAGATTTGGAGCAATTTGCACATCCTTCACCGCTCTGCACGTGTGTTTTGATAACCACCTCTCTAACAGTAGCTCCAAAGAGAAGCTTTGGGTTTGTGGCTGAATTCAGTGGAGCAAGGATTGTACCGTCCTGTTGCTAACCAGAGTGTCCTTTTTGCAGCTGTCATTGTTATAACAGAATTCTTTCATTTAGTTTGGTTCATTTTACCTTGAAGGCACCCGCAGTGATGCTTCAATAGGGCATTCAAATCTTTCATGTACGGATACAAAATGAGACTGAGAGACACGAGGTTTCAAATCCAAAGCTATTTCATGTGTTAAGGTGATTGTTTTGCAGGCTTTTCGTTAGTTCACTGTGCTATGTTAAAAGAAACAAGCTGTAAATGCAAGCACAAACTGTAGAGCTGCAGGCAGCGTGTGCATTAGCAAAAGGCATCACTTTATAGACTTCAATCGCAGTGTTAACAGCGTCTGAATTTTCAGTATGTGCTTGAACTTGTTTCTCATCTTTGCTGGAAGTAACGTTTTCTTAGCTGAGACCCAGTGTCTGCATTACATTGAGTGAGAACAAAAATCCCTGGTTAAGTAGAGCCTGGTGGTTTTTGTTTTTCTTTCAATTTACAGTTGGTATCACAAACTTGGTATGTGTAGAATATACCTTGACTCTTGTTTTTACATTGGCTACTAAAGGAGTTTTTTCTCTCAGCTCTCATCTCTTGTCTCCTCTGCTTTAGCTCCTCTCTGATGAATGAAAAGCTGCTGGATGAAATCCTACAGGATATCAAGAGCTTGACAAATGTAAGATTTTTTTAGGAGCTGGATATATTGTTGAGTGGTATCTGCTCAGCAAATTACCAGTGAGCATCTGTGCCCATCACAAATGTGAACAGAAACGCACCAGCTCAATCTTTTGTGCTGGAGCTTAAGCTGAGAGTCTACACAATAATTTATGATTACCCAATACCGGGCTTCAGCCAGTGCATTAAACTCAACTGTGCATTTGAGCACTGTCTGACTGACAGCTCTGGTGACTGGTGTCTGATACTAACCCACAGAGGCACTCAGAATTGTCAGCAGTAAGTTTCCAGTTTATTGTGCTGGCTATCAACAGCGACATCTTTATGCTCCTGGATTCCTCACACCTCTCTTAGCTGATTTCCACCACCTTTCCGTTTCTGGTGGCCCAACTCTGGGGGGCATGGCAAGCTGGCTCCTTTTCTTTCAGATGCTAAAAGAAGAGCTGCAGCAGTACGGAGGGGAGGTGCACCTAAGAAAGACAGAATGCCTGAGGAGCGCTGCCAGCCTGCAGCAGCACTGGATGGAGCTGGGACTGACAGTGCTGAATCGACACCGGGACGTTGCTGGAGCGTTGCCTCCGCAGCACGCTGTCCTGGAAGACATCAACCGAAGGGCACGTCAGCTCTACCGGCAATACAACGTACGGATAAGTGGGAGTAATGGTAAGAAACAACCCGGTTTGCCTTTCAGTTTCTCCTTGGGGATGCCAGGGAAGGAGCAGGTAATAAAGGACTAGCTGCCATAACCCATCCTGGCCTTTCCCGGTACGTAACCCTAGATATATGCTGGGAATCAAGACCATTCAAGGGCTAAACGCCGGGAAACTTGACTGGCAGTCACATGTAAAAAGAATATCTGAGCTTTCGGACGTGATGCAGGGCAAAGAACGTGCAATGCAGATAGGGCAGTGGGAATTCCTGTGTTATATTCAGAGGGAGCGTGGGTGGTTTGTGATTATGTGGATATTTATGGAAAAGAAATATAAGAGGAAAGAATAGGTGTTTAAAATGCAAAGTAAAACATCACTTTGAAGATGATTAACCAGATAATGCTGTCTCAGGGGGTAATACTTGTCTTTATTACCTTATCACTGATGCAAAGTTATCTTAATCTAGATAATGAATTGTCCTGATAATAAAGTATGTAAATGTTTTCTTTACTGATATAAAGTTATCATGTCCCATGTAAGATAGCAAACAGTTGTTGGGTAATTTGCAGCTAACCTTCTCAACCTTTGCCTCTTCGAGACCTTGACTAATTTCTGATTCCAGAATTGTTTCATCTCCAATGGTCTTTAATCATGCTATGGCCCTTTAGCAAACTAAAACTGAACTGAACCTGTGCTGTCAGGAACTGCTCCTCATGTTTGCTAAGCTGCTTCTCATGCAGATATCTTATTCTTCCACGCAGGGTTATCCTGTGCTTTTCCCTACATTACCTTGTACTACTTGTTACATTTCAGCCTACTAAAAGAGCTGAGATGGAAGGATAAGTCTGTCCATCCTAAGAGACAGCTGAAAGAAAAAAAATATTCCCAGTAGTTATCATTAGAAAGTGAAAGAAAGGAGGAGGAACGGGCCATAATTGGCCAGGCACCAGCATGGCAAAAACTTATCAGCAGGTTGTCAGAAGCCTCAATAGTCATGAGCTTGAACAAAGGCCAAGGCAGCAGAGTGCAGACATCTGATGCAAAATTGCTTCAGCCAGTAAAGTCCAGAAAATGGGATTTAAGCTTATTTTAACATAGGCTTTGGGAACTGGGAAAGGTATCCTCTTGATTTGTACAAGGCAGTGTATTTTAAATGTCTTGGATTTGTTTTTGCACTGTAATGCAATGGCCTTTCAGTAGAAAAGACAAGGTATCCCTCCTCTTTCCACTGGATCTCTGGTAAGAAAAAGTGAAAGAGCTTATAAAGAACAGGTAAGAGACAATACTGAGAACATGGTAATTTTGTCCTGTCAGGCAACTGCACTCTGTTACCTGAAGTATTTATCTTCTAAGATATGATTACCTGATCTCAAGCAGCATGTGCCAGAAATACAAAGGGTTTGGTATTTGATGACAGGGATTAGAGATGCAGAGAGAACAATGAGGTATGAAATTGTTTTAGACAGGAGATAGAGGACTTACATGAAAACTATAAAGTTTAACTTGAGGTCTTTGCTTTTATTCAGTCTTTCTTGATGACTTCTTAAAGCCTTCATACTTTCTTTGTGAGAATAAGATGGTTTTGACTCTGAAATTGGCACTTGGGACTAGAGTGACCTCTTCACTGAGCTCCAGTTAGGTCTTCTAATTTGCTGAGGACTCAGTTCAGTTTATAAGATAAATGCACAGACAGTCTGCCCAAAGCAAGCCACTACTTCATAAGGATCCAGAATACTGTGTAAGGGCTAATATGGTCAAATCACATGTAAGTGTTCAGAAGTGACTGTTCTCTCTCATTCCATGCCCTTCTGGGGACCACCTCTTTATTTGCTCTGAAGCTGCATGGAAGGAAAACTTAAATAATATCATTCCAGCTACTTCTTCTTGGCCACCTGGTTTTAAAAACTAATCCCGAGTTGTGGGGCTCACACTGTGTGCTCTGAAAGGCTCCATCCTGCAGAGGATGACTTTGTCCCTTTCTTACCAGTCTGGACATCCCAACACTGCTTCATTGCACTTATCCCATTTCAGAGAAGCTAACCAGTTCTACCCCACAGCTGCACAGTGGGGAAACTGACCTGTGCATCAAGATACTGCAAAAAAACTGTCACCACCTCCATGTGCTTTAACTTGCTGTCTTTGCTATAAGGTGGAGTGGAGGCCAGGACCTCACCAGGATTTAAAGAACCTTTGAACATTGGATATCAAGAGCAAGTATTGTTACATTGCAAGAGTATTTCCCAACAAACAGAGAGCATCCTTCAGTGTGTGCAAGACGAGTGAATGAACATGCAATTTACTGTGTTGTCCAGGCATTTTGCACATCTGTGTGTACTGTACCAGTTGCATCTTTGGAGAATGAGATTGTAGCTAACCAGCTGTTTTAAAAAGAGTTATATTAAGCCTTTAGGCAACAAGGCAGCCAAGTCTTCCAAGACAAGAAGGAAAGTCAGGGCTTCAAATCAAGCCCACTTTCTTTCAGGTTGCTTTGAATTGAGTGCTTACTAAACAGCTCCTTCTTAGCCCTAAGGGTAGCCAGTTCCCACACAGGCTGTTCAGCTCTCTTGGCATCCTCTTTGAATTCAGCTTTGCTTTTGTTGGCTGAAAGAACTGCAATTAAAGGTGCATATTTTTCTTCCTCTGCAGGCACAGCTAAGTTTTTGACAGCTTTGGTGAGAAGTATGGAAGATTGGTTATTCAAGGTGCAAAAGCTGGATCGAGGTTCTGGCACACACAAAGCTGAGCTGTGGGCATTTTATCACAAGATTCCTGCATGGCTGGCCCAGGCGGATGCAGTGATGAGCTGCATAGGCTCCAGTCAGTTGCATGAAGCTGAGAGTGATAAGAAACTGCATTTCCTGTAAGGACAGGGGTGTTAATTGTGTCTGGGCTGGCCTTGTATATAAAACTACACTCATAAGAGAAACATTCTTTTGGGGGGACCCTGGCGCAGGAAACTGGCAATGGGATAAATGTGATCAGCTGAAGTGTTGAAATGATTGGCAACTGCCTTTCACTGGCTTTTGATTTGGCAGTGTCTGTGGAAACAGTTGGTGGCTTCAGCATCGCTCCTGGAACAACATCATCTCCCTCAGAACTGCCACCTGCTTTGGGAATCTTGACATTTGAAGGAAACCCAAAACACGCAATCCATTCGCAGTCAGATCTGTGAGGGCATGTTCCTCCTCACGGTGCACCATGGGTTTTGGTAAATATCATCAGGAAATATATTGTTTGCAGAGCAAGTGCATAAAGTATACATAAGAGATTACTTGCAAACGCCAGGTTCACCCACAACTACAGCATTAACAACAATGTCTGTGTCATGTTTCCAGCATATGGTGCACTAAGATGTGTTGTTTCTCTTGAGCTGGGAAGTAAAAGGTGTCTTTGAGAGGGGAGATCCTTGGATTGGGTGTACTCTGAGGTCACTTTGTTTCTGGATCTGCTTTGTTTTTCAGGGTGGTACCTCGAGAATTTTTTCAGGTGATTCAGCAATGGGTTCTGTCCATGAATAATGAGGTTGAAAAGGACATCACGCATCTTCATGAGAAAGTAAGTGCAAGCCTGAAACTGCTAGGGATAAAAGCACTGTATCTAGAATTCACTCTTTCCATCTGGCCAGAGCACAGTTATAAGGAATGCTTGTTTCTCTTTCAACACCTTCTTTCCTGTTCGAGTTGAGTTGTGCTTTTTGTCTTCCAGCCAAAGTTGCAGAGGAGAACTCCTCTAAAAATAGCTGCAAGGCCTCCAGTACAGTGCATGAACACTGTTTTATTGCTTCATATTTAGCAAGCATTTCCTCTGGAATAACATTGATATTTCCTGTTCAGAGAGCTGATGTGGCTACTAGCTCCCTGTGGTTTTACTTCTTCCTGCCAGGACTGTAGACTAGAAGCTCTCTCTGTGCCTTTTTAGAATGTTCTCCATGTGGTGTGTGATTCTTGGTTTGTTGATGAATCCTGGGAAAAAGGAAGAGCCCTGTGGCTGATAAGCAGCATATGATCCTAAACAAGAACTGGGAGAAGGAGAGATCCATGACAGGAAAAGCTGTGTTTGTAATGGGAATTAGTATGGGAGGAAAAATGCTAAAAACAAATGTTTCTGTCATTAGGTCAGTTGGCACATTGAATTAGGCAGGACACTGACTTAACATGAAATGCACTGACCTCAGATTACAGGGCAAGACCAGTCATTTAGTACTGGTTTAGATTTGCTGTGATGTTTTGTGCAGGTGACTGAACTGCACCAGAACCAGACCCTGTGGCTGGTGAATCTGCTGAGACACAGGACAGCAGACCGCTTGTCCTGGGAGTGTCCCCAGCGGCAAGAACCAGGGACTGAGAGGGATGAGGAGATCAGACTTCTGGAGGCTTGTAAACTGCATCATGAAGCTGAAGAGCTGGTTGCAGAAATGGACAGACTCTCTGGTTCTGTAGTCAGGTATCAGCAGGTTTTCAACTTCATCTAAGGGAGTTTTCTCGAGAAAAAATGTGTAGTGTTCAGAGACATTGATCATGGTGACAGAGACCATCAATTTGGTTGTCCTTGGATCTTTTCCCAGGTCTTAAATGAGCCTTACTGGAATCTGTAGGGAGACTAATAAGATAGCAACACCTGAAGAGAATGGCAGTGCCTGCTTTATACCTAGTACTGCTATAAAATATGCTCACATCTGCGGTTGCATGGGCTCTGTCCACACTGGTGAGAATGACCTCCAGAGGATGTAAGGGCAGTCCAAGCAATGAGTCTGCAGGCTAGGTTACCTGGAGCAAAGCCTCTCCCTGATTCAGGATCTGCTCCCACATCTGCTGTGGGTCAGTGCTCTCTGGAGTCTACAGAGAGCTCCTGTACCTTGCTGAAAGCAACAGGTTCCTGACTGAAGGGTTTTTTTCCTCACCTAAATGATTCTGTGCTACTAAGCACTTGAAGGCACTCCTGCAGGGCTGATGACATTCTGCATCTTTGCAGCTCCTGCCGTGAGATTGTCAATGCAATCGTTCGAAAGAAACGGTCTGAGATGGATTTGGAAGCTGGTTTCGAGCTGGAAGAGTTGAATAAAATCAAGGTAAAAGGTGTCTGTGTTTCCAGCTGTCTAGGTCTGGGGTAGATGAGCCTGCATTCGCTTTGTAAAAGGTGGAGAGAAATATACATGAGGGTTTTAAGGAGGAGGAAGACTCCTGCTACTCCAGTGGGTTACCCTGGTCCCCCAAGTTTCCTACTGACTCCATAGTCCTGGAAAGCAGATGAACCTGGGTCAGGTCATGCTCAGTTTTCATGTTTTCCTTACCCTGTTTAGGATACGTATGTAAGGGCTCTCCTGCAAGATTTCTTCCATGTGAGTGGCAGTAGGTTCACCTCTGGTTCAAAGCTTGTCAGAGCCATGTACCATCCAGACTTGAGCGGTGTTTGGGAGTTCCTGGAGGTAGTTGGTGCAATATACTTTTATACAGATGCAGCCAAAACATTTTGCAGACCTACCACCTCCTTATTCTAGACTTAGAGGTAAAGCTCTTAGTTGCTTCCACTGTCGTAGCCAGCGGTTAGCTGAGGTTTGCCTGTGCTTTAGGAATGTGAGAGGTAGACTCTTTCTGAAGCCCAAGACTTCCTTGAGCACAGGGTAAATGGCATTTGCTTCAAGGAATGTAAGAAGCTTCTCTGCAGGGTTTGAAAATGCTTGTGTTTCTGTTCTGCATTACCTGAGCAAGTGAAAAAGTAACCTTTGGGATTTACACTCACTTCTCCCTGCGTGGGCTGGGGCAGTGGCCGTGATAGAGATGTTCTGCACTGGCCTGATGAGGAGCTTTTTCACAGATGCTGTGTCTGAAAGCTTGGAGAAATGTGTCTTCCTTTGTAGAGTGAGGATGGAAGGGTCCAGAAAGGTCCCTGGAATAGATAAAGACAGAAAAGTAGAATTATTTAACTGACTGAATGAATATGGTAACAGCCACTTTTTTTTTCTGCTTAGTAATCCCTGAATAATCATTTTCTGTTATGTCTTCCCAGACTGAGTGCTGTAATTGGGTTCAAGTGTGTAGTCTTCTCCTTGCAGAGATCAAAGGCACTCCGGTCTCCTTTCTGGATTTAAAAAACCTGAGAAACCTCTTTGGATCTGAGGTATTTATAGACTGCATTTGCTGTTCTAGGTTGAACCACATTGAGCAAAGGTCTGCTTCAAAACTTTTCCTTAAGGAAGCAGCTACAGTTCAGTTTGAGGGAAGGTTTCACGTGGAGACCTGCACGCACTCAAGCAGCAGCTAAGAACTATGAGGTGTTATGGCTGTAAACTAGTCAAAAATCATAGTTTTCCTTGTAGGTCTCTGACAAAAAAAGAGCTTCAGTGGAGCTATGATATTTTTACCCCACTGGTAGACCGGTTCCCCGTGGTGTGTGATAGTTTTTGCTTCACCCATCGGGGTAGGCTTTGGTTGGATCCTGGTGGTTGCCTTACCCAGAAGCTCAGACTGAACTTGTAGTTTAATTCCTGACATGGCTAAGTGGAAATCTGACACTGCTCATGACAATCAAATGTATTTTAGAGATGGTTAACCTGGCATTGGTTCTACTTTCATGCAAAACAGGTTAAACTCAGATGATGAGGAAATGGATTTTGATTTATGGATTTTTCTTGAATAATTTGCATCGGTTCTGAACTCAGCCCTGAAGCAAAGTGACGTCGTTCATCACTTTGTGTACAGCCAGTGCTGTAGCTCACATGCTGCCTTTTTTTCTCCCTGCCATGGCCTGTACAAAGCAGGTGTGACACAGTAGGTCCTGCTTATGTCATGCTCAGTAGTTAGCATATTCATGTGTGATTTTATATGTCTTTATACTTGGGACCCTCCTAGCTGGCTGAAGTCCAAACCTAAATACGTGCAAGAGAAAGTCAGAGACCGGTGAGCTTTGCCTGGGTTATTCAGATGGCCAAAGGGACTGTGCTATTTACCTGCTCTTTACAATGCCTTACAGGAATTGCAACTGAAGCTTAAGCTTGAGGACACAACCATTTCTTCAACTCAGGAGGAGCTTGAACCCAAAGATGCCAACAGCAGCAGGAAACCCGTAACAGAGGAAGAAACACTAGAAGCAAAGGAGGAAATTGTTACTATGCAGGTGAGGGCAGTAGCTGCAATATGCTACCTTCCATCAGGGCCTTTTTAATTATTGCTCGATGTACGCGATGTGAAAGCTGGCCTTAGAGCTGCCTCGAATGCCACGTGGCTGGAGGTGTCTCCTGTTTCTTGTTCCTTTTCTCTCTCAGCAGCAGCCAGGTGTTGGTGCGGATTATGTGACTGAGGACAATGAAGCTACTGCAGACATGATCAGATACGTAGGACATGACTCCAACATCCACCTGAAGTCTCTGAAGTCAGACATCGTGTTGGTTACAGGGGTAGGAGTCTCCACTGCACCAATGGCTTCAGCCTGTTGGCAGAAATTTGGAGCTGGGTTTCAGCTAGTCTAGTCAGACTGCCTCCCTTTAACACTTGTGTCAGACCTGCTGGGGCAGTGGAAGGTGCTGCTGTTCTCTGATTCCTCTTTTTGCAACTTCAAATGCCACAGATGCTATTTTTTCTGCTGACCCATGCATTACTGCCATGACCCTGGGACTTTTGTGGGACCAGTAGCAGGTGACGTGTGTAGTCTGAACCGGGACCATCTGCAGAGGCTGGGATGGTGAAAATAGTTTGGTGCTGAGCACATGGGAGGAGTTGAAGAGGGTTCAGAGATTCAGGGAGAATCCCACAACAACAGGGAAGCAAGAAGTTCAGGTTGTTTTGGCCTCCTAGGTCTTTGCTTTCTGCACTTCCCTTTGGAATGGTTCTCTTTAGAAGTCATAGGGTCTGCCTTTTGCAATCACTCCCTGGCCAGCCAGTCACCCAGAGTAGAGCCTAGAGGTACAGGAATTGTAGATCTTGAGCAAACTGTCACTGGATAGTCCCCCTCCCAGTGGGAGACACAGGAGAGTTTCTTTATGGACTTTGTTTTACAGAAATTAATCCCTGGAAATCACAATTACCTTCCAAAGCTTGGAGTGGGAGCCTTTCAATAGGTTGCTTTTACAGAAAAACCTTGGTTGTCTTCTTCAGATGAAGAAAAGTGACTTATACCTGTTGGACCCTGTGAGGAACTGCCTCTTTCTGTCCTCTGAATATTGTTTTGTTTCCTTTGGTTTTTTTGGCTCCTGGTCAGGCTACAGCCACCTTCAACCTCTGTAACCCTGTGAATGCACCAGCAACCCAAGACTATAAGCCAGTGAGACTTTCATATCTGAGTCAGTAAAGAATTTTAGTCTGTTTTTGATGCTGAGATCAGTTCAGTGCCTGAACTAGCCTCTGATTTTGCATGTTTTGCTGATACTGAGCTCTTGTCTGTGTTGTGACTGTGCGCTGAGAGACCAGCACCAAACAAGGCACATGCTGCAGATGAAACGTGGTATTGTTGGTTTCATGTTCACTTACGGAAGGTTTTGATCTTCCCAACCAGAGAGAGATGACTGCCACCAAGTCATCAACTCCCTTTTCTCAGAAAGAGTTCGAAACTCTGGCAGTGCTGGAACATCTGCAAGTGAGACTCCTGTGAGTACTGGTCCTGTACTGGAGGCAGGAGCAGGGCAGGGTTTCACCCCACGCAAGTGCCTGTTCTGCTCTCTGATAAGGTTTTGCTTAATTCAGTATCTGTTGGCTTATATTTTGGGTTTTCTTCCATTCTGATTGTCCCGGGCCACAGACTGTGATGAAGACATGACCCGTGTCAGGTTGTCCTTCGCTTGTGTGCACATTTTCTGTTTCTGTTTTCTGTGCTCACGAGGTACATTGCAGAGGTTTTCATGATGGTTTTCTGCAAGATTTCTTAACACTTCAGATCCTGTTGGCACTTGCAGGCTGTTATGTGAATGCAGCTGAGCACACCCAGGGCCTGCTAAAACCCAGGAGCTTGGTGGGTACAGCCGTGCAATGTTGTGCCTCAGAGTGGGGAACACAAGGAAGGGACACCCAAGTGTCTCCGTGCAGAATCACATCAAGGTCTGTGTTTGACAATGACTTCTTCCATGCCTAAGCAGGCTTGGGCACTTTGAATTACACTCCCTTATACTACTTGCTTTTGTCTGTGAGCTTGTATCACCCGGGGTAGCCCCAGCTCATTAGCCTTGCTAATGGAAGTGTCTGTGCTCTATATTTATGCTTGCACAATGAAGATCAGCATCTCACCCTCTGCTAGCAAACACCAAGTTTTAAAATTAATTGAATTTGCAGGGTTTACCTAGATGGGCCATGAAGTCCTTCATAGATCTTTTAACAATGCCCTTCTCTGAAAGAATAATGTGTTTTATAGTCAGTCAATCCCACTGAACACTTCAGCTTTCTAAATCTTTCTTCTAGGTATTCTGCCAGCAGCTGCTTAGATTTCAGATTTCAGCATTATCTTTGCTTTTGTGTTTCAGAGAAACAGAGATCCGTGCTCAGAATGCAGAGGAGAGATCTGAAAGTCTTGAAGAGAAGCTGGAAGAAGCTCTGCAGAGAATCAAAGAGCTAGAGAGTGAGCGGGAAAAAGAGGAAAAAGTCCTCCCAGAAGCAACACACAAAGAAGGGCAAGGTCAGGAGAATCAATATTCTGTACCCTCTGCCAGACTCAGAGAGGGAGGCAATCTTTGAGGACACCTCATTCATCTCCTGTTTAGTGCAGGACACTTTCCTCCTGGGCTCATTCCAGGGTTTTGTTTAGACACTTTGTCGGAGGCCAAGCAAGAAGGCTTAAAACATGATTCTAGATGAGGGCAGAAAGAATGGCTGAATGTGGTCTGGTTTTAAGACTTCATCTTCCTTGTGAGTCTTTCCTGTTACAGTCAAGATGATCTGTTCAGGATCGCTGCTTTCGGGGGTAGAAAGGAAATAAGGTTCCAGACCTCTTCACCCTGAAGCCACAGGCATTAAGTGTTTACAGCACAGGACACTCTTGCTGTCTCCAGATGTCATTTGAACACTGTTGACCTCCTGATCTTGCCCACATGGTGTGGCAGTGAGTCCCTCAGGTTGCATGTTTGTTGTGGATGAAAGTTTTTCCTTGTATGCTTTCTCAACTGGATTCACACAGAGATAACGTGTGGAGAAGGAGAAAGAATGGCAATTAAAACTTCTTCCCTTAGTCCTTCAGTGCATCCTGTTTCTTCAACATCAAAGCAGGAGGAGACAATAATTTGCTTGTTAAGAATGTGATACCTTGGGCATTGTTTTTACTCTGTTATTTTTAGTGGCTTTGATTTGTTGTTTTGTTTTTCTTTCAGAGTAATATTTCCAAGAAAGTGTCTCAGAAGTTGAGGCCTGCTCAAACACCAAAGCTTCTACCTCCGGCCAGTCCCAGGGATCCAGAAAAAGCAAATATTAAAGAACAGTGATGACTGAGTAGTTTCCTAGTGCTCATTCATAGTAGAAGCTCACCCATGAGCCTTACTCCTCATCTACTACCCCAACATCTCTGTGCCACCACAGAATTTATGCTGCTCTTCTAGCTGGCTCTACCACTTCCACATCTATCTTGCTTCTCCTCTGCCTCCTCCCACAGCTCTACTAACTTTACAGCTTGTCTTCCATGTAATACCATTGCTGCCTTGGCTTTCTCCTACCCACATCTGTCCTGCACCTACATCTGTGTGCACCCTCCTCCCCTCCCTTTGTCTCCTGCTTGTGTTCATCAATCGTTTCTTGCTGCTCTATCTCATTCTGCCTCATCCCTGTTGGGTTATGCAAGTAAGTCCTTTGTACCTCTTTCCTCTTGTAAAAAGGTTTGTTGTTTTGGTTGGGTTTTTTTTTTTTCCCAGTGCCAGCATGGTCTTATTGTGTATCTGATAATGAGTACCTCCTTCATCCCATGGGTTTCAGATGACCCAGTCACCAGCTGACTGGTTAGGAAGAAATAGTACAGAATTGTATGGACAAATTTTTGTTCATCTTTGAATCTTCTTTTGAAGGTTTTGTCCTTCTTTCAAAAAGCATGAAGCAGGCTGAAGCTGTGCATGGTCCCAAGGGCCTTTCTCAGGCTGCTGCCCCTAGGGATCTGCCTGTAACCAAGGTCACAGAAACTGGACTTCAGATGATGCCAGTTCACCCGCTCAGTGCACTGGGATGGCATTTAAATGCTCCATCTCCCTGGCATTTCTGTGTTTGGCACCTGAGCCCCCCTGGCTCCCCATCCACAACACTCCTCCAGTCTCAACAGGCCAAATTGCCCAGGGAGGTGTCCACCAGTGACTTCTGCCTTTGTCAGGTCCCTGAGCCCAGGCAGTCTGTATAAAGCTCTGCGAGGGCAGCAGAGCTGCCTGGGTTCAGCACGACTCTGCAATCTGACCCAGTCTCAGCTTGGAAGAGCAGGCAGTAGAATTGTCACGTCGGCTTAGACAATCCCTGCCAACTCCCTTGGAGTAAATTTTTTTTTAGAAACATATCACTAATCCTGAGGTACAGTTATAAATGATGTTCTCTTTCTGCAAGGTTTTTAAATGTAATATCTCCTGAAGGTAAAATGACAAGTTTCTGCCAGCTCTGTATATGTAAAAGAGAGAAGATCCTTCAGGACCAAGGAGTGCTCTTTGGAACTGAGGATGCTCTCAGCTGTAATTTGCCTTTTTTTTCTTTCTTTTTCCTGTAACTGCAGAGAAATTACATGTTTGGTAAAACTATACCTGGCTTCTGCAGAGAGGAGTGAAAACAGGGCAATATGTGTCCCCTGATGCAGTGCCACATGTCTCCTGACAGCCATTTCTCAGGCTAAGTGTTGCTCCTTTGAGACATTGTCTGTAGAGGTGTTGCTCCTGATGTGCCAAGGAATCTTGGTTTGGAGGGATCATTTTACATGGAGTTAAAAATGCAGCCAGAAAAGTGTTCAGAGAAAGGATCATCTGCAGCTCACTCTGTGTAGCATTACCCTTTAGTCCTAGGTTGGGAAGCAGGGGGAAACAGCAAGAGAAATAGCCAGAACCAGACTTAGAGAAATAACTGCACAGCTCATGTGCACCAGTGGAAGATTACCAAGCTGTTCCACTTCCCAGATCTAGTTTTCCCTGAGTGGATCACTACTGAGATCTATTACAGACACAGAAGCAGGAGCCACAGCCTTCCAGCTGCCCTCTCTTGAGAGGGCTCTAGTTGTAGAAGGATGTGGATGGGAGGTTCTACCTGAAGCTCAGATGTTTGTGTGATCACCAAAAAGGTCACAAGGGGATTTTTCCCACTTCCAAGATGCTTATAAGGAGGCTGGTTTGCCATGATGACCAACTAGTGTGTGGGCAATTGAGGTGAAGGCCACAAAGTGCCCTCTATCTTGGCTGCCATAAGCCACCAGCAGCAGAATGCGGGGCCTGGGAATGAGTGTGAGGAGAGGCCTGCTTTGAAGCAAGGGGAGATGCTGCGGGTCAAGTAAAAGGCCAGGAGAAGAGGTAATGTTCACTCAAAGGGCACCAGGATCAGAGAAACCAAGTGCAGTGGTATTTCCTTTGATAGTGCCTCATATCACCACAGAACACCAGGTTGGAAGGGACCTCAAGGATTATCTGGTCCAACCTTTCTCATCAAAAGCAAGACCTAGACAAGATGGCCCAGCACCCTGTCCAGATGAATCTTAAAAGTGTCTAATGTTGTGGACAAATCTTTGTTGGGGAAATATATTTGATGAGGAAAAGGATTGCAGTATCTGAAGGTTCCTGGTCATTCCAAATAGCTTTTGGTGGGAAAGATATATGGGAGTTTTAAGGATTCTAAGGGTTCTGAGTACTTTCTCTGTTCCTTCCCTGTGTGTGGCAGCTACCGAGGCAGCTGCAGCCGGCAAAAGCACTGATGTTGTTGAGGCTCTCGGCCGGTGCTTCCCCAGTGGTGCTGGATTCCCCCTCATCAGCTCAGTGGGAGCTGGTTAAACACATCACCTCTATAGAGTTGAGGCATGCCCACAAACTCAGAGCTTGTCCTGCCTCCCCCCCCAGTGGAAGAGAGCAGCAGCACAGCCTGTCTGTCCGCACAGCTGATGTGCCTTGCCTTAAAGTCTGCCCTTTCCTCCTCTTCCTTTTCCTTCTGTTGCAGAACTGGGGCTAAAGGCCTTGCTTGCCTCTGTGTGTATGTACGTGCCCATGGGTGGTGACGGAAACTCCGTATCCAGGACCATGCCAGGACATCCAGCTCATTGCAAAGCCACCGGGCTGGCAGCTCCCACCAACCCGCCTGCGTGATGGGCACCTTCTTGTTCCCCCTCCCACTGTCAGGCTCCCACCCTACCTGTCTGGTTGTTTCATTTGGGGGTGGGGATATTTAAGTACATAGGGGCTAGTCTGTCCTTCTGGTGATGGGGCAGGATGGATCTGACCTCAGGGGCCAGGCCCCTGGGAGTCAGGGTGCATTCACCCCTGTGAAGAGGAAGAGATGACACCCCTCAACCCCCTGCTCCTTGTGCTCCATATTTCTCCCTTTCCAAAACAAGCAGAGGCTTCTTCCATGGACAATTCACTTTATATTACAGGCCTGGGCTGGCTTCCCTTCTGCTTCCAGACCAGGACCTGCTGGTGGGCTGCCTTTTTTGCTCCTCTCTGAGCAGGATTGACCAGGGGCAGCGTGGCAACCATTTCCAGGACAGCTCTTAGAGCATGGGTGAGTCCTTCTTGTCCTTTGGGCTTTCTGGGAGCTTTGTGGTGTCTGTGAGGAGGCTGCTCGCTGACGGAGGACTGTGGGTAGGTGGAGAGGCCAGGTTCATGGCATCCAAAGGCAAGGGCAAGATGAAGGCAGCAGGTTTCTCTGCAGTGAGGGAGTGCAGTGCATGGAGGTAACGGAGCTGAGCAGCAGCAGGGGTGCTGGACAGGATCTCAGCTGCCATCCGCAGGCACTCAGAAGCAGCCTTTTCTCCCTCAGCAGCAATCACCTAGAAAGCAGGGGAATAAAGAAGGTTTTTGCAAGGCTGGGAGTAAGGGGACATGGACTGTTCATTACAGAGGGAGGCGGCCACCTTGAAATTTCCAGGGTGATTAGATCATTCCTGCTCTCTGAAGATCACAGCATGTACTAGATCTCTTGATGCTCCCAAAAGGTTGGGACCTCATGTCTAACTTGTTTTTACTAGGCCCACTAAGGCTCACAATTGGGCATATCCTTGAGCAAAAATGTGGGAGAGGGCAGCCCCCAAGCTAGGCTTGTGCAACTGGTTCTGGACACCATGTCCCAGAGACCTCGAACCAGGGATGGAAAAGGAAGGAGGGATGATTTGGAAGGAGTTGAGAAATACTCAGAGTTGGCATACCCGCACTTTGGCTTGTCTCTGGGCTTCTGCTTCCGCAGCCAGGGACTGCTGGACTTCAGCAGGCAGCTGCACGTTGTTGCTGTGGTGGTAAAGGACACAGATTAGCTGGGCTCTAGGCTCTCCTGGCAGCACTGGATGGTCAGTCTGAGGCTTGGAATGGGGTCACTAGTCGGTCTCTGCAGAGCAGTTCACTAGTGTTCTTTGCTCTCTGGGTGTCCCTTTCTGCAACGTCTCACTTGAGACTTCTACCTCCATTCTCATCCTTCTTTTCCAGTCTGGATTTCTAATGGCCGGGCTTGAGACTTCTTCCCTCTGTGCCTTTGAGGCTTGAGGTCTAAGCTTACTCTTTGTGAAACTGCAGAGAATCCACCAGGAGACCGCTCTCAAGACAGGCACAGGAATTTCCTTCTGTTCATAGACCTTCTCATTCATCACTAGGCTCTCTTCCATGACCCTCTAAGTGATGAGTGAGTCTCACCTTTCTGCATGGGCTTCTGAGTGACGGGCCCATCCCTAACAGTGTGAAAACACTGGGGCCTTAGAATGGGACACAGAGGGTTCTGTGTCTGCTGCACCTCTTGGGCTACCAGAATTGGGTGCAAACCCTGCCTGCAGCAGTAGTGCAACAGTGATGAGACCCCAGCTAAGGATCCTGCCCTGGCTGTCAGTGCCAGGAGCAAGCACAGTCTTCACATGTGGAAGTTTTACACAAGGCAGAGGCTGAAAAGGGGCAGGGCAAAGAGGAAGGCGAGTGATGTGGCTCTACCTTCTGCAGAATAGCTGCAGGGAGGGAGCTGGAGACAAAGCAGGAAAAGGAGCAGGCAGCAGTGAGCAGGGCAGGACAGATACGTGCAAAGGGCCAGGGAAGCCCACTCTACCAGCATTTCCTACCTACATTTCTGTTCTCTCCACTTTGATCCCCCAGCAGCCCGTGACTGCATCCAAAGCCACCTGTGAAGAGGAATATTTTTAGAGCACGAGGAGAATGCCAACCCTGGCCTAGGCCCCTTACAGGGAGTAAGACAGTGCAGGGGCATCAATTCAAGGCAATTACCTGCAGGACTGTAAGGCAGATTTATTAGGTTTTGTGCTATTGTATGAGGCCCTCAGAAATAAAATTACCTCCCTCACTTCTGATTTGTGTTTTCCCTGGGGGTTTAGCATTCTATAACCAGCCCATGCTGGTTCAAGTGTGGAACCAATTCAGTTCCATAGGAAATGTTCAGTTCTTGACAGGTATCATCACGTGCATGTGTCATGCACAGAGAACATAATGTGCAGAGACCTGCTGCTGGAGATCCCATGTATGCTGTGTCTATGGCAACTCAACTCAGGCTGCAGAATGCATTTCTTGTGAGAATCTCCTCTCTGCGGTAAGTACTGGAGCAAGGGGTATCACAAAGCACTGGTGGAGCTGGTCTAACTGGTTACTTCATGCTCCTTACACCGTACTGTCTGCTACTCACCATGGCCACCTGTGGGGCCCACACTGTGTATTCTTCCCCTAAAGTGATCTGAGTCAAAAAAAAACCCAAACAGAAGAAAAACCTCCTATTTTTCCATGAAGGAGAAGCATGTTGTTGTTATACCCTTCTGCAAACCAGTGTCTGTGATTCTGATGGACTGATCACCTGAGCTTCTTTTGTGGAGCCTCAGTTCACCCCTTGCTCTGCTGTCTCCCCCCCCCCCCCAGTGGAAGCACCTTTATCTCCTGGCTGATGCTCTTCCTCTCCAAGAGAAGTTCAGAGAAGGCTCGATGTGCCAGGAGGCGCTTGGTGGTGGTCTGCACCAGCAACTGGATGGCACTAGAGATGCTGGCCAAGGTGGTGAGCAGAAGAGAGGCATTTTCCAAGCGGTAGTAGCAGATGGCATCTATCTCCAAGGTAATCATGTCTTTGGTCACCACCTAAGCAGAAGACATAAGCAGAAATGGAGCTGAATCTGTCTTTTCTAAGGTAGCAGGAAAAAAAGCACATAATTAAGAGAATATTGAAGACTGGATGGTTGCCCAGAGAGGTGGTGGAAGCCCCATCCTTGGAAGTGTTTAAGCCCAGGCTGGATGGGGCTCTGAGCAACCTG
>WTSP01007926.1:0-33409 GCA_025331215.1 Actenoides lindsayi | reverse complement strand
GGGCGGTGTGTGGATCCTCAGGTGTCTCTGCGTGGCAGGGTTTGCAGAGGGTAATCCCGGGGACGGGGGTTTAGGGGTGCACTGCATCTGGGGGTGCAGTGCTTGTGGGGACAGTGATCCCATAGGGACAGGCAGCAGATATAGGAGGAGGCAGCTGAGGACCGTGGGTGCTGGAGGGTGGCAGCTCCAGGGTTGCAGGCGAGGAAAGAAGAGTGGTTGGAGCCTTCAGCTCCTAAGTGGTGAAGAGTCTTATGCCTGTATTTGAGCAGCTGTGGTAGAAATTGTTTTTCTGCTTGCTTTTGTTTCCCCTTTCACATGGACACATCCAAACAGGCACAGCTTATGGAGGTGAGATCCCCAGTAATGGCTACTAACGCGGGCTTAACCCCAGCGCAACTGGAGCAGGAATACTCGGCAGTGACTGGCAAAAGTCTCCCTCCATGTGACCTGGGCTTTCGGTCCACCTTGGAGCTGGTGGCAGGTATGCCCAAAGTTGTCAGAAACTTTTATCCTCAAAGGTTAAGATTTTTTTTCCTTACGAATGCAGTTGTTTGGAACCACGTTATGGTGTGAAGTGATGTTCCAAAATGGGGGTGTGCAGGATGAATTCCCAGAGCTGTAGGTCGTACACCTCTGTTAGTCTTTTTCTCATATAGCTTTGTTTAATTTCTTGTCTTTGATGTTCCATCCTGTATTTTGATCTGCCTTTTAATGCTTTTCCACTCTTTCCTCCTGAAAAATCATGCAGGCTTTTAGTTATTCACCGCTCCCCAAACAGTTACAAGGGAAGGCAGAACACATACAGTTCCTGCAAAATTCCTAGCTTTTCTGGGGAAAATTCATTTTAGCACTATTCTAGCAATTGGTTTAACTCTTAGCAGGCTTACAAGAGCAAGTGGTTTTTGTTTTAATTTATTAATACATTGAAGGACACACCTCAAGTGAACCCTCATAACTGTGGTGGCTATGACTGCTACAGGAGATGAGGAGAGCAGTATTAGTGCTTTCAGACTTTAATTTTCAGATGTCTCAGCAATCTTTCTGCTTGATACATAACACTGCATCAGTCCAATAAAGAATAACAGCCAAATTAATCGTCTTTGCAGCAGCTCCTGCAGTTGAGATGCCCTCTTTGGAACCCAGCTGCGAGACAGAGAGCTTCCACCTGAGAGCCAAAAAGAAGTCAGAGCCAGTGGAAACTCAGGCAGTAGATTTAAGTGAATGCTTCAAACAAGTAAGTGGCTGGACAAGCAATCTGTAGCTTTTTCATGTCTCAATCCAAGGCGTGATGCTCTTCTTGGTGCTTTTGTTTCTGTTGAGTTTGCATTGTTGATGCGCTGCTGCTTCCGGAGATTTTTGTACCTGTTTTAGATGAGTCTGGAGGTGACCAGACTTACACTGACCTGGTATGTAGTTTTATATGCCATCCAAACTAGGTCTTTTTCTGGTCTTTCTCTGGTCTTCAGGTCTATGTTGCAGATCATCCGAGGTCAATTAAGCATGATCTTGCACCCTGGTAACAGTGGTGATATCTTTTGGTGTACTTGTAACTGGGCTTTAGTAATAGCATCAGTCTGAGACTAGCCGTGTGTAGTTTCCCCTGCTGCATTAGGCAGGGCTGAAGTGTCAGGCAGCTTTGTGACAGAGCTGGGGAGGAATGGTCCTCAGAGACCTTGATTCCTGCAGTCTCAACTCTGCTGTTTGCTTGGACTTTGAAAAATTTGATTTTGATTCCTTTTTTTTGTTGTTTAGCAGTGTATTTTTAGAAAGGGACGGAGAGGCTCTGAACTGCCAAACCCATTTGGGAGAATTTCTGTCCCCTCTTTTTTTCTTTTTTTCTTTTTTTTTTTCCGTTTTGAGCATCTTTAGGGCTTCTTTTTCTCAGGAAAATCCTCCTGCTGAGTGTTGATTCTTCTGCCAAGCTCATCTTCTGTCCATATGCAACCTCACAATTGGAGCGCATAGGTGGAGAAAAAGACCCCAGGAGTTCTTCCTGACTTTGGTGTTTTGTGTACTATTGAACTTGGAAACCTGGGACTGAGTTGGACTTTGTGCAGCACTTCACTAAACATACCCTTTAGAGATTTTGGGCAGGCTGTGTGGGGTTTTCTTTAATGTGTTTTTAAGTACATGTCTTCTACATCTTTCAAAGAAATGTCTGCTGTCGCTACAATGTGTGTGAGCTATTATAAAGATCATGGGTGTCCTTAATCATATGATACGAAGAGCATTCTCAAAGCAAAACTACCCCTTAGAAATGTCACTATTCACAGGCAACCCTTAGAGGAATTCCATCAAGTGGAATTTTTAGAGGTGATGTTGCTGCTGAGACAAGAAATCCCTCAGTTGCTCTTTAACTCAAAAATGTTAATTCACCGTTTAACTGAATGTTTTAGCCAAAATTTTTAACTCAAAAAAAAAAAAATAAATTCAAAGGTGTTAGCCCTTGCTCAGTCTGCACAAGGAGAGATTCTTACTTGCTTCTTCAAAAAATAGTTTGAAGAGACAGTGTGGCAAAACCACCGCTGTTTGCAGCTGAATTTAGCCATATAAGCAATATGGTGTGTGCTGCAAGACAAATTTCCCATACATTGCCTGATATGTAAGGCAGTGATAACTTGTAGCATATCCATGATGAGTAAAATTGAAATAATTTTGATTTTTGGCCATTGGAGGAGTGCTGTTTGGGGCAAAGAAAGCTCTTGAGGCAGTGAAAGTAGTAGATGTCTGATTAAGGTTCCCATCCACACTACTTCAAGTGAAAGAATGTTTTCAGCAGTTAAAGAAGAAAGCAAAATTGAAAGCTGTGCTAAGAGCCCACTCATAAATTTTTTTAGAGTAAGAAAAGAACAGTATTTGTAGGTTTTGTTTGTTTTTATCCTTGGGAAGTAGCTCCAGTGTGAAAACATTTATGCCTTCTGTAACTTTTGAATCATTTTCAGATAGTTTTGCTGTTTCAATCACATATTCTTACATGGTCACAAAACATAGAAATAGCATCTTTTGGGTAAAATCCAATAAACAGGTGGGTTGTGTTTGGTCTGGGTTGTTTTGGTGTGGGGTTTTGGTTTGGTTTGCTTATTTACCAATAGCCATTCAATAGTTGTGTCTAAATAAGTGACATGACTTCAGTTCCTCTCCTTTATTCCTTGCAGGAATATGAACAAGGTATTTTTGTTGCCCTCCTTTTTACACTGACAAAAAGAAAGAAGGAAGATAGAGTGTGAAAATGAAAGTTTCTATCACAGGAACATTTTAATCCACATTTGGAAAAATTGTTGGGGTTCTCTGATGGTCAGTGATTCACAGGTCCCCAGGAAAGCAGAAGTGGTTTTCTTACCTTGATGGAAAGGCCAGTTCTGGGTGCTCAGTGCATGAGCAGACTGCTGAGTCCCATCTTCTTCTTATCCCTTTGTAGCCTCAAGATTTGGAGCAGTCCTTACTAGACAAGCTGATACTCACTCCAGAAATCCCCCCAGACGCAGTTCAGGACAGAAACCTTTGCAGTTTACCGCCGCTGGAGAGGGAGTGCATGGTGGGGGCCTTCGTGGGATTCATCATCTCTCCAAGCCAGTTCTACATCCACATCTGCAGCAGGGAAACACCTGATGAACTGCAGGATATGATGTTTGAGATGAGGTGCAAACGTGCTGTGCTGATTCAGTGCTACTACCTGTTGTGTCTGTGTGTCTGTGCTGAGGGAACGGGGCATCCAGCTGTTAGTTGCAGTCACTGCTGGCTTGATTACTTGATCTGGAGATGCCAGTGCTGTACTGAAACACATACTCATCATGCTTACCCATTCTAAGCAAAAAGTACAGTCAACAGCAATTCATGGTTGTTTGGCTGTGTTCCAGACAGTCCTAACCTTTAAATGCCTGGAAAGGAACTTCAGGGTTCCTTTGCCTCTCTCAATTGTCTGCATGACTGTTGTTGATGTGCAACCTTAAGGCTTTTACTTCCATCTCCAACAGCTTCCCAAAAGTACCAGGTAATAGGCCCTTACTGTATCTACATTTGAAAGCAAAACCTCATCGGTGGCCGTGTTCACGTCAGTTACTTTGTGCATTTGAGATTCTGTTCCACCACAACAGTGCTACAGTTGCTGTTCATTGTGTGCCAAAGTAAATACTTGATGTCGGTGGGACACATGTCAATGTGATGACAGACTCTGCAGACAGATACTGTGTATATCAGCTGGTGCTCCAGAACCTGCCTTATAAGAAGCACTGACACGTCAAGGTAATGTTAAAAATTAGTGACTGGAATGAGTGTATTTAGCCTCTGATTAATCCTCGTTAATTAAGATTTTGTTAGACTCGAAGAATGCTTCTAATGTTAAAAGTTTGGGGTTGCATTTTTTTAATTGTCCTTTTAGTTTGAAGTGTTGTAGAACAGCAACATAAAAGGTCTAAACCAAATCCTGAAAATTTGTGTCATGGGGACCTCGAGAAAGCGGGATTGTTCAGCAGCTCCTTACGCTTGTCTTTGTTCATCTCCTGCCAGGCACGGTTTCTCATTGTGGTCTTTTGCAGACACCTTTACTCACACAAACTTGTTTCTGAGCGTTACGTCATGCCTGAGTCTGCAGTACGGCCTGGACAGCTTTGCTGTGCCCCAGTTGCAAATTGGTGGTACCGTGTGATCATCCACCGTGTGATCAGTGACCAGGAAGTGGAGGTGTTCTACGCGGATTACGGAAACCTTGAAATCGTCCGCAAGTCTTGGCTGAGATTCCTCAAGTAAGTAAATTACACGTGGGTGACAGAATCACAGAATGGTTGAGGTTGGAAGAAACCTGTGGAGGCCGTGCTGTCCAACCTCCCTGCTCAAGCAGGACCATCTGGAACAGGCTGCCCAGGACCATGGTGAGATGGTTTTTGAACGTCTCCAAGGATGGAGACTCCGTAACCTCCCTGAGCAACCTGTTCCAGTGCTTGGTCACTCTCATTGCAAAAATGCTGCATTTCAGCTGGTCAATCCTCAATGTTTACTGGTGCATGGGGTTGTTCCTCCCAAAGTGCAAAACTTTGTTGAGCTTCGTGAGCTTCTTGTCACCCCATTTCTCTGTCCTGTTGAGGTCTCTCTGAATGGCAGCATGACCTTTTGGTGTATCAGCCACTCTTCCCAGTTTTCTGTCCCTAGTGGACTTGGGGAGGGTACTCTCTGCTCCATCATCCAGACCATTAATGATGTTGAACAGGATTAGACCTAGTATTGACTGCTAGTTCCTGGCCTTCAACTAGACTTTGTACCACCAATCACCACTCTCTGGGCCTGGCACTTCAGCCAGTACTCAATCTACTTCACTGTCTGCTCATCCAGCCCATGCTTCGTTAGCTTCCCTGGGAGCATCTTACAGGACAGTGTCCAAAGCCTGACAGAGGTCAAGGTGAACAAGACCCACTGCTCTCCCCACACCTACCAGCCCTGTCATGTCATTGTATGGTTGATCAAGCATGACTTCTCCTTGGTGAATCCATGCTGGCTACTCCCAGTCACCACCTTGTCTCTCAAGTGCCTGGAAGCGGTTCCCAGGATTCATTGTTCTATCGCCTTCCCCGGGGATCAAGGTGAGTCTGGCTGCCCTGTCTTTCTTCAGAAAAACATCCCAGCCTGCAGGGATATTCCTAGCGAGGATCTAAGGGGTTATTCCATAATGGTGCCTTGCAGGCCTTTCCTTGGTTCCATGCTAGTGCTTGAGGTGATGTTGCCAAAGATGTGTTTTGCTGATTGCTCCAGGCCCTTTGCTCATCAGCCCTGTCCATCACTCTCCCCCAGTGACTTTGGGCTAAAGCCATTCCTCTATTCCCTAGCTAATTTTAAAACCCAGGAGAGGAGGAAGTTCTGTTCTTCTGCCTGGCTTTGCTCTGGTTTTGCTGGAATGGTGATGGCTTTGTTTTGTATTGTAGGTGGTGCTACTTGAAGCTCCCTGCTCAGGCCATCCCCTGTTCCTTGGCACGAGTAAAACCCATGGAGGTACGTGCTTACGTGCAGGTTTGCTTACTGACATACACAAGAGCTATCAAGTGGAGGTTGGCTTTTTCTCCTGGTGAGGGCAAGAATTTGGATGAATTCAGGTCCCATTGATGTTTACACAGAATTGCTGCTCTTACGTTCAGCAGAGTATGACTGTGGAAATCTCTGTCTCTGCAACTGATCACCTTTCAGCTGTCTGTTTTCCTTATCATCAGAGTCTTCTTGTTTATTTTGTTGCAGAAACAGATTGCTGCTGCTAAGCGAGTGAACAAACTTGTTTCTTCTCCTGCCAGTAGTTCTCCAGGGTCCTTCTGAAGCCCTGGTAGCACCAGCCCTGTTTTAAAAATTTATTCTGTGACAGAGCTTTGAGTTGATTTAATGCAATCAGCATAGCTAAAGAATTACAGAGGTCATAAGAAAGTTCCTCTGTGCTGGGAAATCTCTTGGTCAAGAAGCCTGAGAAAAAGCAGTCTCAGAAGGAAAGCATATGAGCAGAGTTGCTTCTTCTGTGTTTTACAAACATTATTTTATAAAAAATAATTTCCTGGGGTTTTTTGAGGGTTAAAGAATCACAATTTTCATTGTGATGGCTTAGCAGCTGCTTAGAAACTTCTGCTGCTTTTAACATTGAAAATCACATGATTCCAGGGATTAAACAGCTGTATTTTAGGCAGTTGTGATAAGATCACTGGTGAATGCCATCAAACAGTGTTTGGAAATAGGTATTTAGGGCAAAAGAGTATTCCCAGCATAGCTGGTATTACAGGTTTTGGGGTAGTTTGATTGGGTTCCATGCTGGGGAGCTTATCTGCCTGACTTTTCTGTATTTGTCCCTCGCCTGACATGGTTTGATTGCCTTTTTGACACGTACACCCAAGGGAAGGTCTCGGGTGGTGGATGTTGGTGTGTCTACAGCACCTGTATATTCGTGTTTCCTCTTCAGGATACGTGGTCCAGGGCAGCAACTCTCCTGTTCAAGGAGCTCTGTGGCTCCAACCTGCTTGTGGGCATCGTGGATGAATATGTGAATGGCATTTTGCATCTCTTCCTCTGCAACACGTCCACCAAGGAGGACGTCTACTTCCACCGTGTCTTGGCAGATGGGGGATATGCTGACAACTGTGGAGAGAACGTTCCTTCCCAGGTCAGGAGGGAGTTGTGTGCTGCTGAAAGGAAGGCAGGGAAAGGATCCCTTTGGTGCCATAAGAAGAAGATGGTTTTTTGAAGAGCAAAAGGGGTGTTGTCCTGTAACTGAGCGTTTTGTGACAGCATCTCACAGTGATGTGAGATCTCCCCTATGGTGAGAGCTTCCTTTTTGGTGAAGGTGGAATCTGCCAACACAGCAGAGAGATTCTGCTGTAGTAGAACAAATTATTTTCACCCTGTCTTCGAACAGTGGATTAGGTTTTGATTTTTTTTCTTTTTTTTTTTAAGTTGATTAGCTTGTTAGAATTGCAGCCTCATCTGAAGCTGAAGCACATCTTGTATAAATAGTACAGAAAAGTGAAATAGCTGTAGGTGTTCTCAGCATAAGGTCAAACTGAGATGGAATTGAGAGGTTGTTAAGAGGCATGTTAGTTAATTGACTACACATTGTTAATTCCAGCTAGATTTCCTAGTCATAACTTGAGGCCCCTGATCCAAACAATGAGAAGAAGTTGATTAGATTTTAGTGTCTCATTTAAAGTAGTGTTACATAGTGGCAGGGGCAGCTGAGTGAGGAATGGGATAGTTAAACTGGTTTGGCCTCCTCTATTCTGGGCGTTGAAGATTGCCAATGCCAATACCAAACTGAATTATGGAAAGTATCTTGGGTTTCAAGAGTCTTTTATTTTGCCAGTGAAATGCACAGTGTTGGACGGTGTAACCATTCCACGTAGTAAGACAATTTCTGCAAGAATTTGGAGCTGACTGGTGACTGGTGTGCTTCTTCATAAAACCTGTTAGAAATTTGCTGAATCCTTGTTACTCTTTGTGGTAGTGATGTGCTTTTTTTGAGTATACCGGATTGGGATTTTTGTTTGTTTGTTCCTAGGGATTCATGGAACTGAATCCTTTGGCCTTGTATGTTCAGCCCAGTGGACAGCAGGAGCGTGCTGAACTGGTGCAGCCAACCCTTCACGTGCAGCAGGAACCTCTCAGTGCAGCCAGTGAAACAGCGAGCACAAAACTGGATGGGGATGAAGCGTGTGACCAGGTGGGAGTTTGGCTGTGGTGTATCCATCCTTCAGTGCAGTCAGCTCCAGGGATCAACAGACGTGTATTGGTTTACAGCTCCAGGGATCAGTAGACATGTATTGGTTTAATCCCAGACAGTGTTTTAGTGGAGTTGTTGTTTTGCTTCTACGAAAAGCAAACAGAACCATAATTAAAAACCATTACATGTGGACTGTTAATACATCTCGTGTCTGCTTGTTCTCTGATCCCTTTACAGACTCGAGGGAGCGTGTGCTCAGTGATTTCTCTCACCTCCCACATGCACCACCATTTCTCAGTCAGAGAGAGAGAGTGGGCTCTGAGAATTCAGACTGATACCAGATTCTCAAGTTCAGTTTCACTTGGCACTTCCATGGTTTGCACCCCTGGGTGCCAAGAAGTGGTGTGTTTTCCTCTGGCATCTCTGGGGTTTGGCAAAGGATGTGTAATAACTTGGGGTTACATTTAAATGTAGGAAAAGACAAGAAGAACTGGCAGTGTATTATTTGCATTAAGGGCCTTGCTCATGCTAAATTTACCTGAAAGGAAGTGATTTGTGATCCTGGTTGTCACAGGGGGTAAGGTGGTATGCAACTAGCTTCATTAAAATGATCTAACTCTAAAGGTAAATGGTACCAGTTCTGGATACTGCTTTACGCCTTTGATTTCACAGCATGTTAAAAAGAGGAGCCCTTTGCTATTTAACAGTTGGAGAAGCTGATGAACAGAGGGGTTAAGCTGGGGGTAAAACCCAGGTCCTGAATGCAACCTAATACAGTACTTTTAGAAACAGCAGGTGCACTTGTCTACAGGTGACTACTTTTCTGTGTTACTTAAATTGTAGTGTTTTCCTTACGTGTTTTACTACAGGGACCAAAGCACCTTCCAAGTAAATGTCAGCTATTGAAGTGTTCAGCAATGGGCCTGCTGCAGAGCAGTTTTCCTGACATTTCTCTGAAATATGAGTAGAAGCTGGTGCAGTGTTAGGAACTTGTAAAGCAGTTGCTTTACCTGGGTTTTGTTTTAGCCAACTGAATTTCTGTGCTAGAGAAGCATTATGTAAGCTGCATACATTGGATATTAATGGCCTTGCTCTGTTGCTATATCATCTGATCTGAAAGACACAAATCAGCATCTTTATGTATTTAGAAGAAATTAATGTGACAAAGACTGCAAATCTGAGTTTATTGTGATTTAGGTTTTTTTAAATGGCACAGTCTGGAGAATACCCTAACTAGTTAACTGTAGCAAGATCCAGTTGTGTAAATGCCAGGTGTAGCTGGTGACTGGGAGACTAGAGGAATGTAAATACATCCAAGTTTTGTCATGTCTGCTTTCAAGGGTCTTATTAGAACCCTTTTCCAGAAATTGCAATCCTCTAGGTCTCTGTTTGTGTAAGACTTCAACCATTTCCTTCTTGCTGTTCTGTTCAGCTGTCCAGAATGTTTCTTCCTCTTCCTTGGTGCATCACTAACATAATCATCAATGATAGTTATAATGTGGCTCAATATGTTTTGAAATGGAATGAAATGTGTCCAATATGTCACTTGTTACTGCTTAACTAGCATTTTCTGGTAACTCCTCTTAAGCAGTGGAGAACTCCCTTAGATTTGCATCGTCAGGTCTAACAACAGTTGGTTTGGGTTTTTTTTCACAGAATCACAGCATGTTAAGGGTTGGAAGGGACCTCAAAAGATCTTCTAGTCCAACCCCCCTGCCAGAGCAGGATGACCTAGAGCAGGTCCCCACCCTCCTTAAGTGCAAAATGGCTGGACACTATGTTGTATCAGCTCTGCTGCATTAGGACACTTCTGCCTGGTAAAACTTCTCAGATGGCAACGAGCAATAACCAGAAAATGTTGCTTGGATAAAATTGTACTTCCTAAGTGAGAAGTTTTACTGCGGCAGAGAGAAGTTAAAGTGACAGGTAGTCTCTTGTTCACATTATTTCTGGTCCTTCCGTGTTCTTTCTGTCCTTTCCAAGCCCAAACTTCTCCAGAGAGAAAAGTTAAAACTTCTGAGCAGAACAGAAAAGCTCCTTTACATTTCTCTTTCAGTTCCTCTCCGAGTGGTATCGTCTGATTGCTCTGTAATTTGCTCCAGGGCATTCTGCTTTCTTCTGCCCACACTCTCAGTTCCTCTTCTTGCTTTGTCCCTCTCCTTAGCAATGGCAACTGTCGGCTAAGGAGGAGACACAGGATGATGTGCAGCCACTTTTGGATGAAGTGAGTGTCCTGAGAACAACAGACCAAGCCCCTGAACTCGTGCAGGAGGATACAAAGGAAACTCCTGCAGAGCTTATGGAAGTGGCTAAGGTAAGAGCCTTTTTCTCAGCTGTTGCTGTTGAGAGGTTGTTCTTGGTTGTAGATTATTTGAATAACCCTTTGATTGCTTTGACACAGTTGGGTTTTTTCTAAGTGATTGGCAGAGAAATAACTGGCTGTTAGTGTGGGCTCAGAGCTATACGCTCTCCTCTTTGCTGTTGTTTCAGGTGTTATTGGTGAACCACTAGTGCTCCACTGGCACATCAAGGTTTTGTGGAAACAAGACTGTTTCAGCACATTATAGATCAAACCTGGCCTTTCTTCATTCCTCTGCTTCCCCTACGTTCACTGTCCTGAGGGTTACTGGGAGTTACTGTGGGGCTACTCTGGATCTCACAGGCCTTGTCCTCAGTTAAGAGGGTGGCTTTGGGAAGGCTGCGTTTTGGGCCGTGCTTTGAGGCGTTGTGTGGTGCTGGTGTGGTGGCTTTCCTTCAGAAATAGTGGTTAATGAGGAGTCTAACCAGGCCTGCAGCGTGGCACGTTGCAAACACTCTGCTCTGGGTGCAGCAGGGAGAGCCAGTATCACTGAAGGTTTGTTGAGCCCCAGAAGGCGTTGCAGAGCTGGAAAGAAGAGTGTGTTTCCATGGGTTTGGATAACCACAGCTTCTTACTACTCTAGAGGTGGATAGTGGCTGAGACAAAACTCTTTCTAGAAGGGTGACGGGGAAATCTGATCCTCAGATAGTCTGTAGCAGAGCTGGAAGAATTGGTGCCTCTGGGAGATTTCACCTGAAAGAGGGATGGAGAGAAAGCAAGCTGGGAAAAGGGGCCTTGAGAGAATGAGAGAAGAGGAAAACTTGTAGGAAGTGTGGGGAGAAAGGACGGTGAGATGTGGTGAGATGGTGAATTAACAGAATTAGTTCTGTTCTCACTCAAACCAGGACAGATGGAATGGAGGCAGATGGGTAGATAGCAAGAGGGTGATAAGTAACAGGGTAGTGCCTAATTTTTGAACAGCTATTGGTTGGTCGAGGTGAATTGCTGCTTGTCGGTCGTTTCGCTGTTTCTCTCCTCCCTGCTGAGTTAACAAATAACAAACATTGGCTCTCGCCCCTGTCAGTGGCTGAGACATGGGTGACCATCCCTGAAATGTAAGTTTAATTTGTGTTCTTAAGGAAAAATGTAGAGGGCCTTCCTCTGACTCAGTCCCCGCTGCCTTGTACAAACTCCCTCTGTCGTTGCCATCGTTTGTTTTGCGTGGGGCTGCTGAGAGATGGGCCAGCTGTTAATTCTTTGCTAAGACATGGTGATTTGTATCTTGTAATAATCTCTCTCTCCCTTCAGCTTGCTCTGCAAGGAAAGGTGCCCTTTGGCCAAGGTTGTGAGTAACCAGTATTTTTTTATTTTATTTTTTTAAATCATCCGGTTGCTGACGTTCCAGCTCTTTGTGGATTTGGAGAGATGATAAAGATCAGGGCAGCTAATGAACTGAGTATGCACTAATCACACCCTCTCCTGAGGTCTTTTTTTGTATACATTTGCAGACACCTCTTTCTCTTGAAGAGTCCTCGATGCCTGCTGTCTTAGTCAAGTCAGTGGAAGACTTTGACACCTCCTCTACCTACTCCAAGCAACCAGCAGGAATAAGCCAAGATGAGTCTCATCAGAAAGACCTGTTTTCCAGCAAGGCCCAGCGTGGTGAAGCTGTCCATCCCTCTGTTCTACTTATGGCAATGCCATTTGTGCCAGACAACTGTAACGGTACGAACAGTTTGTCAGTAAAAGTTTACATGGTGGGAGGAATCACAGAATCAGAATGGTTTGGGTCACCTAGTCCAAGCCCCCTGCAGTGAGCAGGGACATCTGCAACTAGAGCAGCTTGCTCAGAGACCTGATCAACCTGACCTGGAATGGTTCCAGGGATGGGACAGCGACCACCTCTCTGGGCAACCTGGGCCAGGGTCTCTCCACCCTTGGTGTAAAAAATTCCTTTCTTCTATCTATTCTAAATGTCCCCTCTTTTAGTTTAAAACCATTAAAAGCTGAGCAGTCTACTTCTGTGCTGTGAGTCTTGCAGTCACCGTTGGGTGTCCTAGGACTGGTGCTGCTTCTTTGCTAGAGCAGATGAAAGTGGTGGTGGTGCTGTGGGATGGAGAAGTGACAGTAATAAATGGCTGGTTGCAATGCCTCGGTGTGACCTTTGTGCAGTAAAGTGGATTTCTAAATGTTTAATGGGAGCAAATGGATTGAGGGTTATTGCTCTCTCTGTTGATTTCAGTTGGCTTTTTCCAGATTTAGTGCTGCTTTCATGCAGAAATCTTTGTTTCTTCCCTTCATACGTTGGCCTGTGTTCATTTCGTGCTGCGAGTCGCTCAATCTCCAAATCCAAAGGGACAAAAGGTTGGGGTTTTTTTTAACCTTTTAAGGTCCCTGTGTGGGTGTTCACCTTCCAATTGAAGGAAGAATTGACATCAACCGTATGAGAGTTGCCCAATTTAGGAAGTAGATTGACTTGCCAAAGGCCGTGTGTCTTGGAACAGGGCTGCCTGCCATCTGTCTGGCCTGGAGGCCCAGTTCTCCAGGCAGCAGCTACTCAATTCACTGCTGGTTGCCTGCCTCTGGGGGAACAGGGATGAGAGACTCTTGGTTTGTGCTGTATTGGGCTCATCAGATAGGTGTGCAATAGAAAGTCCTCTTGCCATGACCTGCTAAGGTTCCGGGCAAAAGGAATTTCAGTCTAAACTGGAGCTCTTAGTGTTGCCAGTGTAGACTTTATCTTTAGCTTCTGTGTCCTTCCTTCTGCAGATGAAGAGAGAACGAAGAACAAAGACCTTCCCAGGCATCTTGCAGCTGGCTCGTGCAGTGCTGACCAAGGGCCAGCTCGGAACCTGTACGTCCCTCCTACTGCGCTCTCTGCCGTGGTGTCATCAGCGCGCTTGGCTGCTTCCAGTGGCTACTTCCAGTGGTTCCCCAGCCTGACAAAGAAGTGTCAGGAGAAGGGAGAAGCCAGAGCAGCTCCTGAGGAAGGCTGCCTAGAGCAGTAAAAGCTGTCTGTATGACCCTGCTGTCATTTTCCTTGTTCAAAAACGTTTAATCCCTTGAAAAAGCTGGAGTCTGACGTCTCAGACGTGCCCAGTATGGGTGATAAATGTTACTTTTACTTTCAGGAAAACAGTTTGGTTTTGTTGTACTGGTGTTGTGCTGATGTGTTACTAGTAATGGTTCAGGTGTCACGTTGTGTTATATATCCTTTAAGTTTAGGAGGGGAAAACTGGGTACCTGTTCCTCCTGGTAACACAGAGAAAAGTTGTGGCGTTAGAAGAGCCCTGGTCCTGAATGCTGGCATTCAGCTGGCTTACTGGAGCCTAGGCTGTTCCTCAGGGCTTCAGGAGCTGTGCTGTGCCCATCTCAAACACGCCAGGTATCTGCTTTGCTGCAGGCCACCAAGATAGGGTTTAACATGGGATAAAAGCCCAGCAGAAGAAGGTTATCAATTGGACTGGGTGATCTTTAAAGCTCTCCTGCAACCCAAGCCATTCTGTAATTCTGTTTTGTTTTAATTACAGCATTTAGGGTTGATTTGGTAACAGAGAGAAAGAAAATCTGAGGCTCATTAGGTAATGACTGCATGGAAAGCTAATGGAAGAGGTGGAAGCAGAGACCTGTGGCTCAAGCAGGGGCTCTATAGCCCTGTGGGGAGGTTCAGAGGTTCAGGCTTCAGGCCGGGAGTTTCCATCACAACTGTTTGTCACCCAGAGGTGATGGAAATGGAGCTGAGGTTGCTCGGAGCTGCCTGGGTGATGGAGTGCTTGCCTCCAACACCACCTTCTGCTGCAGAAGTCCCCTTTGGTTTTAGGGACGTGAGAGCTGGGGATGAAGTGTCCTCCCCTGCCTGTCCCTGGGCTGCATCAGGGGCCCACAGGCTGGAGGAGCTGTCACCCTGTCCCCGCTGCTGCCAGGTCGCTGCTAGGTGGCAGCCGAGGCCAGCTCTCGGTGGTTCGGCTCCGTTCAGCCTCAGACTCCTTCTCTGGAGATCTGGGAGGGTGAGGGAGGTGAGGAGCTGAAGAAGACCCTGCCGGGTGGGCAGCATCCACATGCCTGGCCGGGGCTGCCTCCCTCTGTGCTCCCTGTATGGGGCCTGGGGGGGTCCTGCAGCTGCCTGGAGGTGCAACTGGGGGCTTTTGGGGATGCGGGTCCCGCTGTTGCTTGGTGTGAGCTGTCTCAGGAAATTGGGGCTGGGGACATGCTGGGGGGGGCTGGAAGAGGGGGTGTGGACACTGGGAGCTTGCACGCGGGCAGGAAGGGAGCAGGCAAATTCGTGGGAGGGAGCTGGCAAGTGTTCAGCAGTGTCAGGGTGTCCCCTGTGACTTGGGAGCTCCTCGCTCTGACCGTTTTGGGAGGAAGGGAGCATATTCTGGGTTATTACCACTGCACCTCAGCCTTCTGGCAGGCTCTCACTGGGTGCCTGTTGGGAGGCAGGGTACAGGGCTTTGCTGGATGCCACGTACCTTCTCTGATGCTTCGCTGGTCAGGATATTGGTGGTGTTTTTCTGTAATTTTTTTTACCATTCACACATTGCCTGCAAGCGCTTGGTTAGTTGTTCACATCTTCAATCAGGATGAAAGGTAGGTGAAAAACTGAGCATTTACCCTGAGCCCGGACCCTCCCAGCACCTGAGGGACAGAAAACTCTCCTGGATCTGCACCCCTGCTCCAGGGTGACCTGGATTGATCTTTCCAGCCATGCATGAGGTGGCAGCTCCCTTCCCAGAGCAGCTCAGATCTCATTTCTCATGCCCAGCGGGTCCCTGGTTTGTACATTTGTTGCTTAAGGCAGTGGAAAAAGAGAAAGAGGCCTTGGGGACTGGAAAGCGATGGCACAGCCGTGTCCCTGCTCCAGGGCATTGGCGGGTGGTGGGGAAGAAGAGCTGACTGTGCCAAGCTTCTGGGTAAACCTGAGCAAGCTGTGCAGTTCAGAGGATCCAACCCCGCAGAGGTCTTCTCCCCTTCTACTCGGCCCTAGTGAGGCCAAATCTGGAGTATTGTGTCCAGTTCTGGGCTCCCCAGTTCAAGAGAGACAAGGAATTACTGGAGAGAGTCCAGTGGAAGCCGCAAAGATGCTGGGGGGACTGGAGCATCTCTGTGACGTGGAAGAGCTGAGGGCTGGTTAGCTTGGAGAAAAGACAGAGGGGATCTGATCAATGCTGATCAATAGCTAAAGGGAGAGGGCAAGAGAATGGGGCCAGACTCAGTAGTGCCCAGTGATGGGACAAGGGGCGAAGGGTACATAACTGGAACCCAGGGGGTTCCATCTTAACAGGAGGGGAAAATTTCTTTCCTGTGAGGGTGCCAGAACCTGGCCCAGGCTGCCCAGAGAGATTGTGGAGTCTCTTTTTCTGGACACTTTCAAAATGTGCCTGATACACGATCCTGGTGACCCTGCTGGAGCAGGGGGGTTGCACAAGGTGATCTCCAGAAGTACTGTCATTCTGTGAAGAGGAGGATGATGTTCTGCCCTGTGAAAGCCCTGTCTGCAGGTGTCAGGTCCCAGGAGGGGCCGGGGCTTCCCTCATCCTCCTTGAGGAGCATTTCCGTGGAACGCTGGAGACCCTTTCACTGGAGCACCCAGTGTGGATGCCCCTCATCCCAGGATGTGCACGCAAAGGGGTCCTGCTCCTCCAAAGGAGAGCAGCTTGGGGTGGAGTTTCCATCCTCCCCATAGCTCTGGGGCTGCCAGCAGAGCCTATCAACTGGGAGTCCTTGGGGGAGAGGACCGAAATGTTTAGAGCGAATGAAAAATTGAAAGGCGGCTCAGCTCCGCAGCTCTCCCTAAAAGCCAGGGTCAGGCAAAACACCAGCGAGGTGTTTGCTCCAGGGACTCACTAATGGATCGGGCGATGTGTGGGGTCTGGGGTGAGCCCTGCCAGGGGCAGGGAGCCGGGGCGGGTGGTTCCCCTCCCCGCGGGGGCGGTGGAAAGCCGGTGCTGGCCTTTTGGTGATGGAAACATGGGGTCCTCCTTGGCTGGGGCCGTGCACGTGAGAGTGGAGTTGGGGCTGGACTAGCTTGGGAAGGACCCTGGTGTCCTCCAGCAACCCCGGTTGTGGGTGGGTCTGGGAAGGGTGAGGAGCGATGTTCTGGGATTTTCTTTCCAGCGGGGGTTATGGAAGAGTTTCTCATGGTGTCTGTGAACATCTGCCGGGCCACGGTGGTAATTGGGTGCTTTGAGCTCTAAACGGGCTGTCAGGAAGCATTTGGCTGGTGGGGAGGAGGCTGGAAAATGACAGCTTGCTTCAGATGAACAAAAGTGCTGCGGAGGCGGCCAGAGACCTCCCTCCCAGCACCCGGCACGCAGCCAGTTCGCTGAGGTCGGGGTACTGGGGGTCCCAGGCTGGCCCCCGTGGTGGCTGCTGTCACTGTGGCTGGTGCTGTCACTGTGGCTGGTGCTGTCTCGGTGCGGCTGAAATGTTCCGGATCGATGCACCAGCCTATCCCCGTCCCGCTGCTTTTTTGGGTCGACTTGTGCTTTGCAAAGTGGGGTCCAATTCAGCAAGTCACTTGGGCTTAAAAACCAAAATCGAGCGTTTCTGACCCCAAAAACCTTGGTCTTTTTATTTTTAGCTGTTTTTTTCAGATGGAAATTGAATCTTTTCCTGGTTGGGGAGGATAAAAGTGCACTCAACCCTGCATCGGATTGTTTCACTTGACCCACGAGTAAATGCTTTTCTTTCCTCTGACCTGGAAGGATTTCTTTTTTTTCTTTCCATTTGGCAAGTAAAAGGAAAAAGCCAATTCTTGGTACAGGTCACTGCAAAACAAGGGCTGGAGCTGGGGCCAGCTTTTCAGCATCAGCACTGTGCCCAAACTCACTGCTGCCCGGAGTGGCTCCCTTTTTCTTGCACTAAAAAGCCCCGCTTTCCCCTACGTTTTGCTGGGAGCAAAAAGCTGCCGGGTGGGAGAGCAGCCTCTGAGCACTGGGTTTCAGATGAGCAGAGTTGTGGATGGTGCTTGTGCCTTGCTGGCTTTCCCGAGGGTGATTTAGCAGCCACCCCAGCACGATTCATGCAAGGTAACTGCCATTTCAACCCTGCGAAAGTCCGTTCGGGTGGGTTTGGGGGAGATGCTGAGATATCCCTGCTTGTGGGAAGGAGGATGAAGGAGACCTCGGGCAGCAGCTGCTGCTGGAGCGTTGCTCGGGTGAGGAGTGGGGTCAGTGCTGCCTTTTAGTTGAAGCAGGGCTGTGCTCTGGGGTCGATGTCCCTTGGTGCCAGCTGCGAGGGTCTGTGCACGCCCCGTCCTGCAGAAATAGAAGCTGCAGCTGTCCTGCCGAGCACCCACTCCCATCCGAGTGAGTTCTCCCATCTCTGTCTTGCACCTGGCTGCTTGGGTGTTGCTTCCAGTATCAGTGACATCGCCCCAAGTGCAGCACTCAAAGGAGAGGGAGGAGGACAGCTCCTCGAGGGTGCTGTGTGATGCGTTAAGCTCAGGGGCAGCGGGAAGGAGGGGCAAGCAGCGCATGGTGTGGGCTGCTCTGCCTCCGAAGTTTAGGGCAGTGAGAGTAACAAACCTTGGGGAGCAGTTGGAATTGGGGCTGTTGCTGTCGAAACCCTTCACTGGCACTGCCAGGGAGGGGAGATTGTCTCCTTCCTCTTGCCGAGGGGTTGGCAGGGCAAACGAGGAGGGCTCGGGACGAGCGAGGTTCCCCCCGGCCCCTGCTGCCTTCGCCCAGTGTGTCTGCAGGCTCCTCATCCCCTCCCTGCTGCCGGGAGGTTTCTTTTCTGGTTCAGCTCTTCCAAGGCAGAAGCTGATTGCAGAGGGGTTGCGATCTCACTTGTGCTTTTAATCCCACTGCTGTCAAGCTCCATTAGGAGGTTTGGCATCATCTCACTACCTCTGGGGCCGGGCCGCTGCTTGCCCAGCCTGAAATGAGGACAAGCCTGGGCTATGCTGGAGCGGGCAGGGGCCGGAGAGGCAGGGATGCTTTAGGGGCCTTCACCATCCCCGCTGCCCTCTCCAGCATTTCCAGCCATCACAGGAGCTGCAAGGAGATGTGAGACCATCTCATTTTGGTGGCCTGGTCACTTTGGGTGCAGGATGAAGCGGAGTTGGGGTGGCAGTGAGCGCCATTACCCAGGACCTGAGAGCATCTGAAAACTTTTCAGCGCTGCAGCCTCAGCCCACGCTCTTCTCCGCACCGGGAGTGTGGCTGCATCTCAACAACCTCCTCACAGCACGTGTGTCTGTGTCCACGTGCATGCAGCTCCCAGTGCTTCAGTGGAAGTAAAGCAACCGGACAAGGTGGTTGTGGGAAGGGGAGCTAATGGGCCAGAAACTGGGGCTGAGCATCCTTCCCAGCCTCCCAAAATGGGCTGCATGGCTCAGCAATGGGAGGGGAAGGTGCTATCACTCATCTCAAACCCCAGCCACCTACACCCCATGAGCACCTCCTGGGATTTCCTTGTGAAAATTTTTCACGCCAAGGACAATCAGCCCTGGAATATTCTCCCCAGGGAAGCGTGGAGTCCCTGCCATTGGACACTTTTAAGATCAGGTGGACAGGGTGATGGAACATCTCATCCAGACCGTGCTTTTGCCAAGACAGGTTGGACCAGCTGATCCTTGAGGTCCCTTCTGTTCTATGACTCTGATTTCCAGGGTGGCAGTGCTCCAGGCACACGTGACAGGGAGGCTGGGGGCTGCCCCAGGACCATTCTGGCTCATCATTGCTCTCCAGATCTTGTTCACAGCAAGTGCTGCGGCCCTGTTTGCCTGTGGGCTTGCAGATACTTGGGAAGGAGCTGACGTACGATGAGAACATGAAGAGGGGCACGGAAGAGGTGAGTACAGAGAGCTGGAGCCCTAATTGTGCCAGAGCGCTGGCTGGCTGGTCATCATGGTGACATCTCCATTTTCCCTGACCCCTCTGCCAGCTGTGCCTGGGGAGAGCTGCCCTTTGTTGCCAGGGCTTGGCAGTGTCTGCCATTGTTGATTATGGCCCGAGCGTGGCTTTGAAAGGCTTCTGTGCAGCCAGGGAGGCTGAGGAGAGCTCTGCTGCAAAACGATAGAAAGGAGAAAACCTTCTGGTGGCTGACAACACAAGGGAGGTGTTGGCTCTGCCCTGTGCTGAGGCTTTGGGATGCTGGTGCTGGGCAGGGCCAGGTTAGCACCTCTTTACCCCCTGCCCTGTGCTGGTGGTTGCTGAGCTTTTCTCTGGCCAGCCCTCAAGCCTGGCTTTGTCCCCATGGGTTTTCTCCGTGCTGCCGTGTCTCGTGTGCTGATGCCTGGGAGGATGTCCCAACCAAACCCTGGAGCTTGTGTTACCGTGTGACTGGGGAAGTGGTGGGGTGTACATGTGGTAAGGTCGCACTTGGCTGGAAAGAGTTAATTTTCTGCTCTGCTTGTCCTTCCTTCTCACCCCCCTGAGCATTACCTCCTGGGACCAGGAGCTTTGGTGGGTTTGCCCCCATGGCCAGCGGTGGCTCTGCTTGGAGCTGTGTGAACCGCAAATCCCACAGGGCTTGTTTTCCTTCCAAACCCAAAGCCGTGGCCGTGCCCGCAGCAATCGCTGAGCCTCTGCCAAGCCAAGCAGGGCTGCGGCTTGGCAGGTGGAGAAACCCCTCAGCTGATCGATGCCCAAGGAAGTTCCCTGCTGCTGTGAGACCTGACTGACAGCCCCTCTCCCCTAGCCAGGGGCTCCTCCATGGGCACGGCAAAACCCCCAAGGGCTGCTTTTCCTTGCCGGAGAGCCCGGAGTTGCTCTCACATCGCAGCGTTTCCTTCCCGCTGCCAGGGAAAGCTGCTCGGCTCCATCAAATATTTAGGCTTTGTGTTTGTGGGAGGATGGAAGGAGAGATGTGGCTCATGGCAGCGCTGCACCCGCTGTGGATGAGGAAAGCGGTGGCCCTTTCCCCGTGGGACCTCTGCTTTGGCTGGGGAAAATCCTGCCTCCCCGTGACCGCTGGGCAAGGGGCTGGGGGGGTGTGTGTGAAAATCAATGGTGGTTTCGTAATTTCTCCAAGTTTTTCCATGGGCACTGCCATTCTTAGAGCCATCTCAGGGGATACAGCTGGTGGGTTTGCCCCAGATGTTGTCCCATTCCCCCCTTTTTATCCCAAACTTGCCCAGATCCGCTGTGAGGAAGCCGGTTCCTTTTGTATGCCTCGCACTGTGTCTCCTGAGGAGGATGTGTTCACCAGGGCAAATGTCCCAATTTGGGGCTGAAAACGTGACACGGGACTTTCTCCCCACATCTTGACTACCTCGGAGTAAGGTAAAGAGCCCCCACAGCCCCCAGCAGGCTTAGGAGCGCACAGGTAAAGCTCCACGTTGCACGTTTGCCACGAAAGGAGAAAAAAAATAACTAAGACAGATGGTAAGCAGCCAAGGGCTCCTTAATTTAAAAGTCTCACTTAACAATTGCAGCACGGCGTGAAAAAAAAATTCTTCCTTGACTTAAGTGGCTCATAAATCAGAAAGCATCACCCCGGCCTGGGTCTGGGAGAACCTGCTGTGTGAACACTGGGCAGCTGGGATGCTTTCTGGGTGCCCTGCTTCGCACAGACCACTGCTCGTGGTGCCAAGGGCTGCGAGGGCCCCTGGGTGCTGGGGACCTGCGAGATGGTTTCACCCCGAGGGCTGCACAGATTTCCCCTGGGGAGCTTCAAGGGCTGTGGCTGGGTCCCCTGCAGCTCTTCAACTGGGATGGGATGGGGAGATGAACCAGCTCATGGAGGGAAGTCAAAGTGTCTCTTGGGATCGTGCTGATTCCCAGGCTGATGCTCTGGGAATGCGATGGGTTAATAACACACTGCTGCCTAATGGCAGTGCAAAGCTGTAAATCCCCACCCAGGGAGGGGTGGGGGAATGGTCCTTGTATCTCTGGATGTAAAACGCACAAGAGCTGAGCTTTAATGACATTTATCTTCATTTGGGAAGGAGACAGCATAACTCTCACCTAATGACTTTACCCGAAGCTGGTTCCGCCTCTCCTTCAGCGCAGGGACGGATGCCACGGCGACGGGCAGCCCTCTGTGTCCCCACTGGTGTCCTGTGTGGCCTGAGCAGCCCTGGCTCTCACCACCCAGGCTGGAGCACCTAGGTAGTCACATGGGATGGAAAAAGATCCTATTTTTGGGGGGGGGAATGCTACTTTCCTTGACCATCTCCCAGGGAAAACCAACCTTCTGCCCCATGAAGTGGTCGCACTGGGGCCACAGCAGGTCTCTCCTCTGGGATGGGGGTGCTCTGCTGTCCCCTAAATATCTCGGATTTGGGAGTGTGCAGATGCACAAGGACGTCCCGTGGCACTGACGCGTGGGCACGTGTGATCCTTGGGTTGCACGATGGGTGCGTGGCTGGGATGACAGGAAGAGGCCGGGGCTGCTGGGCAGCTCCTGCTGAGTGTTTCTGGTGCAGTTGGGCTTTTTTTTTTCCCAGTGTTTCTGCAGGCAAAAAGCGAACCCAGCGAGGTGTGTAATGACTAACAGGCGTCTGTCGGAGGGGAAAGCTGTGTCTTGTCTCTGTGCTCCTCTGAGATCTCCCCAGGGAGCAGGCAGGCTTGGGAGGCTGCTGTGATCCACTCCCAGGCCATGCTGGGAGGGAAGAAGGTGTAGGGATGACATCGAGGCGTTGCACCGAGGTGCTGTCACCAGCTCTGTGCGTGTTCCTACTCACCAGCCAGAGACACAGGAGGGCTGAAGGGTTGCTCTGGCTGACTCCCAAGGTCCTGGCCGTGGGCTAATGCCCCCATATAGAGCCCAGCAGCCCTGTTGTCTGGAGTGCAGCAGGCAGGGAGATAGCTTCAAACCTGTGAGGAGCGGGCTGGCTGCTGGCAGGGACAACATTTTGCACTCTCAGGCTTTTTCTGATTGATGCGGCCGCCCCAGGCTCTTCTAAAAATGAGAATAAAAGCAAAACCCAGGGTAGAACAAAATGAATTCCCATGCCAGCAGCTGCGGGTTCAGCTCTTGAGCATCCCCCAGCATCAGCGTTTCAGGCCGGTGGAAAAGCTGGAACAGGAAGGAAATTATTGATGTGCTGAAGTGCAGGGGTGTAAGGTGTAACAACACAAGGGCACCGGGCACGCTTCTCTGCAGCATGGTTGTGTCCGTGTGTACATGTGCGGGGAAGTCCGGCAGGGTTTGCACTGTGCAGGTATTACTGGAGAAGGACCTAAAGAAGGATTCACTGCATTATTTAGCTGAACATTCATCCTAACAACGAAGGGAATGAAGTGGCAGTGTGCAGTAGTGAAGTCTACGGGCTTAGCTTTTTTACAAGAGAGGGAAACTCGAAGGGAATAAAAGTTTTTGGGGTTTTTTTATGGTTCTGGTTTAAAACTAGTCAGTAAAGTCCTTTTCAGCGCTGGGAAGAAGGGATGTTGTAAAAGACATGTGAGCTTCCCAGGCTGATAGTTTAGCTGCAATACTTACAATCTTTCAAGTCAACTGTATGCATGGGTGCTGCAGTGTCTGAGGCTGACTCTGGCAGGTCTACAATCCCTGTATTGCCAGGGTACTGGTGTAGCTGGGGTCTGAGTGGGCTGAGCTGCCTGCCCTGCCCTGGAGGTGGCAGATCCTGAGATGCCAGTGAGGTAGGGATGCTTTGCAGGTGCTTTCTCTTTCCCTTGCCCCAAAAGACACTGAAATAAGAACTTGGGAAGTATTTCAGACCAAACTGCTGCTCGATTTACCAGCAGTGTTAACCCCAAGCACACCAGCTGGGCTTCCCAAACCGTGTGTTTTATTTAAAAGTACATCGACTGAAAAGAACAACTTTGGGTTTAATTTTCTTCCCTGCTGTGGAGCATCTGGTGCTCCCGTTTTCGAGCTTTTCCCCACCGCCACCAAGGCAGGAATCCCACCTTTTGTGTTCCGTTTGGTCGCCCGTGTGCTGCTCGAAAAATAATGAAATGACAATAAAAAAACAGGGCTCGGGGGGGGAAAAAATGAGATGAAATCACACGAGCTGATAACCCTGCTCACTGGAGTGATGCTGCTTCACGTTTGCTTTGTTGCGCTCTTCCGCAGCGCCCGCCTGCTTTGGGCCAGAGCCACAAGGGTGATGGAGGAGCGTGGTCTGGATCTGAGCGATCTCAGCCCGGCCTTAGCCAAGTGACTCCTTAATCCCAAAGAAACTCTTTTCCCCATCCAGCCGTGGAAACAGCAGCATGTCAGTTCCTGAATTAGCCGTACTAATGCCTCCCGTGGCCCTGGCAGCGCTTTCCGAGGGGAGAAGCGGCAGTCCGTGCATCCTGGGCTGTCATCACCTCCTCGCATCCTGCCCAGAGCAGCCCAGGAAATGACTTTCTCACTTCTCCTGGCCTCCTTCTCCTCCTCCTCTGCGCTTGTCTGGATGTCTTTAACTCGCATCCCTCCGGCAGCTCTGAAGCCCAGCGAAGGGAAAACGCCTGCCTGCCACCCTCTGCAGAAATACTCCACGTGCTCACTGTTCTCGCTCGATGCTCCTCCGTATTCCCCAGCCCTCGGACGTGCCGGAGTCGGTAACGCGGATTCCTTCCTCGGCAGGGGAACTGGGAGGCTCCTTCCCTCCCAGCCCCGGGCAGCCCTTCGCCCGCAGCCGGCAAGCACTGAGATGCTGCGGCACGGAGGGTGAGTGCTGTGACAGGAGCCACTTATCTCGCCTGTGCCTTTCATAATTCATCCTGCCCTCTTGCTAACGGCGCAGGGCCGTTTGCATCCGAACGAGCGTTTATCCCCTCCCAGCTCGGCTCTGACGCTGGATCCTGGGGAGAAATCAGCGGGTCAGGCTCTTGGCACCGGCGGGGAGCAGCTGCGAGGGCTGGGATAACGGGAAGAGCAACCGCGGCCAATGGGATGCCCTGACTGCCAGCGAGTGTGACAGAGGAGAAGGTGAGTGATGTTTTGTCCCCAGTTTTAGAACTGGGGAGGTATCTGTGGTGTCCCTTATTTAGAAATGTGGATCTGGAAAGGCAAGAGAGTTCAGCTGCAGAGGTCTTGCATTAATCCCATCAGTCTGCACTGTCTTGCAGTGGCTCTCGTGCCCCATAGAGATGAAAATCAGAGAGAAACAGGCAAACGTGTTCTCCTTGCACAGTAATCCTCCTGCTCGCTGTGCCCAGCTCACAGTGCAAGAGATTAGATGGTCTTTACTGTAGCTCTCAGAGGTGAGCGGATCTCCACTCCCAGAGGTGATGCCAGCTGCAAGCTGCACCTTCCCCAACTTAAACTCCTGCTTTGGAGCTTCAAATCTGCCCAGCGGCTGGGAACATTTACTGGGGGCAGCACCTTTTTTTTGTGTGCATGTGTTTGTACCTCCTTAGTGTCAGCATGTGCTTGGGGCCACATGGTGATGGGCCAAGCTTCCGGCAGAGCTGGCAGCCAGCCGTGCGCTGGGAAGCTGGCATGCACTAACGGCCAGCTCTGGTTTACAGAAAGTCATGAGGAGAGGGCTAATCTTGTTTAAAAAAACGTGAGTAGGCTTGGCCTCCTTCCCCCCAGCCCCAGCTCATCCCTCTCTCAGTGCCAGATCCCTGCCTGTGCTGGCGGCCAGAAGGATGACCTGGGATGTGGTGGGATGGATCAAGCTGGAGCCTCCAGACCCCTGGCACGGGCCCGAGGCAGTGGTGGCGGCAGCACCGGGTACACTGATGGGACTGGGAGCGCTCAGGGAGCTGCGGGGATGGGTTTGGGATGCTGCAGGTTCCAGACTTGGGGATGCTGCAGGTGCGGTAGTGCCTGAGGTGCTGCAGGGCTTAGCTTTGGGGGTACTCGGGAGCTTGAGGGTGCTCAGGGGATGCTGCCAATGTGTGCTCCAGGTGCTGGGTCGTAAGCTGAGGGACGAAGGAGTGGGTGCACCCCTGTTTTCCCCACTTTGGGTCTAGCGCCTGGAAGGTGAGGGGGCCGTAGCCCAAGCCTGCTTCCCCTGTGGAGAAACTTCGAGGAGAGGGAAACCCGTGTCTTGGGGGGGGCAACGGGCACGGTGCGGGGGCAACGGGCACCGTCCGGGGCTGGGAGCAGCGGGGGGCCGGGGGCGGTGCGAGGCTGGGGGCAGCGGGGCGGTGCTCGGGGGAGGCAGCTCCGGCCCCCGGGCAAACTCCTCCCCGCTCGCCTCCACCCCCGCCGGCCGGACCCGCCTCGCCTCTCCCGCTCCTCCGCTCCGGTGAATATTCTACTTGTTCTTATTCATTACTATCACTGTTATTATTATCGGTACCCTCCTCCTCCTCCTCCTCCTCCAGTCCTCCCCTTCGTCCCCGTGCCCCGCCAGCCGCCGAGGTGCTGCCCGCACCGCTGCCCGCACCGCTGCCCGCACCGCTGCCCGCTCCTGCCCGGCCCGGGCGCCCAGGTACGGCTCGGGCATCCTGCTGCCCGGGCACCATAGCTTTGCAGAGGGATCGGGGCGAGGGAAAGGTTCTGGCTTGAATTTGGGGCTGGAGCTGGAAGGGGAGCTCGGGGGGGCTGTGGGTTGGGGGGCTGTGGGCAGGACAGACTGGGATTCTCCGGGGGGGGGATGTGCCCAGCATCCCACTGCCAACGTCCTGCTCGCAGCATCCCGGGGCTGCACTGAGCCCCTGCACTGCGGCCTCGGCCGGGCAAAGCGGCGGGGTTGTGGTTCTCTGCAAGGTCCTGACTGACTTTCTCGGTGTTACGGTCCGGCTTTGCGTTGAGCCGGGGTTTTTTTAAGTCACCGTTAACTCTCGTGGCTGCTTGGGTTGGGTAGGACCGAGTTTGCCCATTTCTAAACCCTACTTTTTTTGCCAGCTGGGCAAAGTTTGGAAAGTCCCGAGTCCCGGGGCTCAGCCTCTTGCTCCTTGGGTGGGAGCCCAAAGCCTTGCCATTCAGCAAGGACACGACAGCCCGACAAATCCCCGACCTCGCCACCAAACCTCCACGGAAATGGTGGCTGCCTTGCTGAAGTGGAGGAAATCAAATCCTTTTGTTTATTCCGAAGCCTCTCTGTTTTATCTCTCACCGGGCTGCGGTAATTAAAGGAGACCTGCGCTTGAGTTATTCGCCTGGCTTTTGTTTTCTCCTCGGGGTTTTATTCCCTGCAAAAGGGCATGTGGAAACATTTAGTGTTTTCAGCTGGATTTCGTTTGCGTGCTATTGATTGTCTCTCCAGCAGAGAGATTTTCTAAGGTGCGGTGGAATATTCCACCCCAACGGAGGCTTGTATTACAGGGGCTTTTGGGGTTTTTTTCCTCCCCCAGCCTTGCCTCTTGCTCATCCAAGTCACCAGTTTGGGATGCTGGGTGTACTGGGGCTGCTGGTTGGCGTTTTGTGTCACCCCGTGTGCTCTGATGGACTCTAACCCGGGCTTTGCCAGGGAGAGGGAGGAAAGGCTTTTCCTAGGAAGGGTTTTTTCACCTGTTGAAAAAGGCAGTAGGCTGCTGGTCCTGGTCTTGTGGTGAATATCGGATCAGTGAGTCCAATCCCATTCCAGCGCCGTCTCCACTGGGATGGGAGATCCTCTCCTGTCTCTTTCCAAAGCACTGGTTCTCAGCCCGAGCGCAGCCCTGAGGAACCCTGCTTGGGTGAGATAGCCCTGTGCCGCTCTGCTCCAGCCCAAAAGACCCTTAACAGGGTGGAAATCGAGGGTGGAGGATTTTCTCCTCATCAAAGCCTCCCTTCTGGAGGAACATCGAGCATCCTCCAGCCATTTTGTGTGGGAGCACTTTGGGTGCACGGGAGACCCAGGCAGCTGCCTGCCTGCTGGGAAGCATTAGGACAGGGTGTTTGGAGGAGCTCAGCTCCCAGCTGGAGCAGGATCCCCGATCTTAGCCCCGGGCATGAGTGGGAACAGAAGAGCTGCTCTCCTTTCTGGGGTTTGCTTTGTGGTCATGCCTCAAACCCGGTAGCCCCCAGGGCGAGCGGCGAACAGAAATAAGGTCAGGCCGTGGTGTTCCCATTGTTCTCTGCCCCAGCTGCCTCCCCCTTCTCCCTCTCCAGCCTCCATCCCCACCGCCCCCCGTTCCTCCTGGCGTCTCTGCCCGCCCGACCTTCCCCCGGCGCTGCTTTCCCACCAGGATGAAATATTTATGGAGGCTCCGTTACCCTTGTTTTCTTGAAAGTGCGTTTCACACTTCATTTGCAGGAGACATTAAGAGACTTCGCAGCGGGTTTTCCTTCTCGCTGGGCGCCTGTGATGATGGTGTGTGCGTGACCATCCCGGCCGGCCCCGCTCCTGCCTGACTGGGCAGCGCGGGCTGGGCGAGGTGGAACATCTCGAGCGGTGGATGAGCCTGTATCCCTGCTGTGTGATAACTCAACTGGGAAAAAATTAGCTGGTCTGAAATCCAGCAAGAGAGTTTAGCTCCTGTCCGTGCCTGGTTGCGTTGTGCCTCTTCACCCCAGCTGGGATGCGCCTGGTAACAGGAGTGTGAGTGGTCCTGCAAAGCAACCGTGGGTGAGGTTGTCCTATCGCTTCATGAAAAGTTACTCCTGGACCAGATCCTGGAGTGGCTCCCCTTGGATTTACCCCAAACAGCAGGCTTGGGGTCGTGTGCTGTGCAATGCGTGGGTCCAGCTTACCCTGAGCCTGCACAGCCCCAGGGCTGTGGTCCAGGATCCTGGCGGGTGGGCTGTCACAGAGAGAGGAATTGCTGTTGGCATGGAAAGCAGAGCTGTGTCTATAGCTGTGTCTGTGTCTATGGGGTGGCTGTCCCCACGTGGGCTGTCCTCCCACAGCGTCAGGACCGTTGGGGGTACCGTGGGCATACGGACTGTGGAGAGGGAAGGGGCCCGTGGCTTTCCCATGCCCATGTGGGGGGAAGAAAGCCGCGAGTTGATAGCAACTGATCCAGTCTGGCTGTGTGGGGGATAAGGGCAGGATGGGCTTCCCAGCGTGTGTCCCGGTGATGGGGATCCCCGGGGATCAGGGTGGCTGTAAGCTCCCATGACAGTGGGTGACGTGGCTGTCACTGGGTCTGCATTCCACCAGGAAGGATAAGGTATGTGGGCAGAACCAGCTGTGGCACCCAGAAAGGCAGAGGAGACAGACCCCAGAGCTCCTCATGGGTGCTGTCAGTGGCAAGGGGGTACCCAGATGGCGAGTGATGGGGTTTCATCTGGTTCCCCGCCAAGCTGGATGGTTTTTAGCCTGACCACTTTGTTCTCCTCCACCCAGGATGCCCCTGAGATGGGAAGAGCAGCTCATCCCTTCCTTGTGCCATGTTTGGCTCTCTGCCAGGGTGACTTGTGGTGGCACGAGTCCCACCCTGCTGAGCTCCCTGCTTCTGCTATGGGGTCCTTAAAAGCACAGGAAAGTTAAAACCACATGTGTCCTTCAGGCCAGGATGTGGCCACACTGAAATAGCTGCTGGCTGGAGGCTCTGGAGGTGGGCATCCAAGCTCCAGGGAAAGTCACATCTCGCTGGAGCTCAGGCATGAGCAGCCAGTGACAGCCATGGCATCAGGCGGATGGAGGGAAATGAAGAGAAGAACAGAGACTTTTCTGGGTTGTTTTTTGGATCCTGAGCATGCAGCCACACAGCTCCAGAGCCAGCACCTGGTCCTGCTGTCTGGCCTCACCAAAAAGAGACAGTCTGTCTGCCTTGCGCTTTCGGGGAGGCTCTGAGAGCCCTCCTGACTGTAGTACTGCTGCACGTGGGAGGCTCCTCTCCCTGTATTGCTGCCTGAATGCAATTAGGCTTTAATGAGTCATTAAAATAAATCTCTGTTTCTACTCCAAGCGAGCATGCCAGGGGGATGCTGACAGTCGCAGCAGAAGGTCTTGCATCATGCGGAGGAAGAGGCTACGCTTCCCTGCGCCCTCCTCCCCAAGGCTGGACCATGGCACCCACCATCTCCCTTTTCCGTGGAAAAAGGGCCTTTCCCAAAATCCATTCAGCCTTGCCGGTGCTGTGGAGTGAGGTTAAATTATAACCTGCCCTGGGTTTAGATGATTTTTACTTTTTTTTGGAGGATTCTGAGGGTTATCTGCTCCCTGCTGCTGCAGGGCACCTGCCTGTCTAGGAGTGGGCAGAGATGTAACCAGCCCTGGTTTTCAGCTCCTGGTTTCTCCAAGCTGCTGGTGGCTGTACCCTTTTTAACCCACATCTGGCTGCAGTGGGCAGCTGGGGGAGATCTGAGCCGGCCCTGTGGCTGGAGGGAGATGAAGATGAAGATCAGGCGAACGCCGAAATGCGAAAGGGCAAGTGTAGTGCATCGCTGACAGATACCCATCTGCTTCTCCTGGCTGTAAATGGGATTTAAAGGGAGCTCCCAAGCCAAGAGGGATGTTGGTGGCCCCTCTCCTCCTGGGCAGGCACAAGGTTCGTCTTCCTTCACGTCACCCAACTGGTAAACGGTCCAGTTACCCCTAATGATGCCTTTGCTAATTTAATCCCTCCACGGTGGCTGTCTCGCTGGCAGGCAGGCAGGCTGTAGGGCAGGTAGCCACCGGCCCCACGGCGTTATCCAGGCTGTGGGAAAGCACGAGTTAAAGCCAGGGCTGGAGCCGGAGATGGTTTATTTATTTATTTCTCTAATAAAAACAAATAAATTGGGTGACGTCGAGGCAGGACAGATCCACCCCGCCGTGACAATGTTGCTGTGCTGGAAAGGCGGGGGGGGGCTGAAGCCAACGGGATTACAGAGACTCTGGCTTTGTCCGAAGCTTTTCTGCCAGGCTTTGCTTTGGGAGCAGAGCTTGCTGCTGCATGGGAAGGGTTGGCACAAATTCTGTTTCCTATGTCAGGCTGGGAGGAACGGGGACGGGGCAGCGAGGGCAGTTGAGGGTGGGAATTGGGAAACTGGCCGTAGGATTTTCATGGGAATGGTGAAAATGGGGTGGAAAGGGCGAGATGGAACCGGTGTCCAGGGCGAGGAGGGAGATAACGAAGTGGTGCCTTAGGAGAGAATCTGTCCCAAAGCTTTTTTTTTCAAAGAAAGCCAGGGTGGATGAATGAAAAAAAATTCTTTAGTGGGAAACTCGCTGCTGTGCTCAGATCTTGTTGGGGATGCTCTGTGGGGATGCTCTCGATGATGAGATGCCTCTGCTGGGATTGATCTCTTCCAGCTTGTGCCTGGCGTGAAGATGCAGTTGGTGTCCCTGCATTCCCTGGTGGGATTAGGTCTGCTGGAGAGCAGAGGAGGCACCTTTATGTGTTGGAGCAGAGAGAAAATCAAACTGGGGAGATCACATCTCCCCCAGATGTGTTTTCAGCCCCCGGGAAACAGAAGGATCTGACTGAGGTCTTCATCTTCTTGCCCTGATGGAAAAAAACCTGTTGGGGTTAAAAGAAATGGGTGCTGGGGAGGGAAATCTTTCCTCTTGGAGCAATGAGGGTGCTGGAGAAATGCCCTCCTGGGGCTGGGAGTGAACAGCAAAGTATCCTCGAAGGGATGCTGGTTCCAATGCACTGCTGGGGAAGGTCCAGAAGATGGATCAGGATGATGGGCAGCTCTGCCCTGAGGCCTCGGTGTGGGATGGCTGGAGGCTGAGAGCTTTTAAGGAGGTCCCTGCTGCCCGATTTTGCTTTGCTGGTGCCTTCTCACCTTTTCCTGGGCGTGTGCTGGGAACGCTGGCTGATGCAGGAGAAGTACCTGTGCTGTGCTGGTGCTTCACCAGAGGGTTAGATCAGGCGTGGGATGCCTACACCGGGGCGATGAGCTTGTGCGAACACCCAAGGGTGACGTCGGGGTGGAAGCACGTAACATTTCCTGCTCCTTTTTGTGCTCGTCAGGATCCATCTCTCGTGCTGCCCACGGGCACTGCTGCGGTGGGGGATTTAGGGGCACCATGAGGTGCGAATCAGACCCGAGTCTTTGCTCTCCAGTCCTGTGTGTTCCAGGGTACAGCAGGATCCAGCCTGGGCTTCAGCTCTCCGCTGGCTGTGGCCACGGGCACAGTCCCAAGCCCCTCGCGCTCTGATGCGGCAAAACGCTCCGGCTTTTTGGCGAGGGTCGGTCTGACCTGCAGCACGCCCAGCATCCCAGCTCTCCTCGGCCTCGCTCCGCTCCCGGTGCAGGTGCTGCTGCCTCAGCTGCCCATCGCGGGGGATATTTGGGTGCTGGGAGGGATGGTGCCCACGGCAGGGATGCTGGCCATGTCCTGGCTGGCTCCAGAGAGCCCGCGGGGATCTGACGTGCAGGATAATCTCAAAAGCTCTTCTCTGTGCGACTTGGCTCGGTGCCGCTAGTTTTGTCCCTGGTTATTTTGGGACCACGTGTGCCTGGGCTTGGCCGCAGCTTTTGCCAGGAGCAGCCCTGGGAGGGAACCCGGGCGCAGCGGGAAGAAATGATCCATGTGGGCCAGGCCAGGGACGTTTCCATCCCACACCCCACTGTGAGTTGCCCACCTCTGATGCCATGTCGTGACTAGGGCTGAGCATCGCCCCTTCCTGGGGCTTCACCCACCCACTGTGGCTCCCAGGCTGGGCTGGTCAGAAGCAAGCTGAGCAAATGCAGCAGGTAGGATATGCGTGGAGGGATGAAGAGGGAGGTGTCATTTTCCTGCCCTGGGTTTTAAGCCATCCTGTGATGAGGAGAGGCTGCAAAGGGGGTGTGATTATATAGGGACTTGCCCGGATCCAGGTGTAGCCCTGGCCACGCCATGGAGTTTGTAGTATCGCATCGATGTGTGTGCTTGGCAGGGACAGGATGGGGTGATGGCCCCTTCCTTATCCCTCTGTCCCTACGCATGACTCCAGATAATCCACGCAGGCAGGCGAGACGGGATCTGAATAGTCGCTTAAGGAGATAAAGGGCAGATGAGATGCCCAAATAATGAGATATTGGTGTAATCCGCGCCTGAGATGTCCCAGGCTACAAAGCTGCCCTTCCTCCAAAAGTCTGTGAAGTGCTGGGAGGTGGGACAGGGATGTGGATGTGCTGGTTGGTCCCAGGATATGGGGCTTTGCACACGTGGTGCTGCCACAGCCGGAGGTTGGAGGGGGATGCTCGGTCCTGCATGGCTGGGAAAGGTGATTGCTACCAGTGGAGAAGATCTCACGGCCTCCCACAGAGCACGATGAGGCCCAACATAGGAATGGGTGAACCTGGGTCGGCAAGGTGTTTTCTTGTCAGAGTTTGGTGTCCAGGACAGGGAATTTCCTGGGCTCAGTGTGTCTGTAGCACGGCATTAGCAGCAGGAGTGAAGCCCTTTGTGCCTACCCCAGGAGCTGGGCTCGGGCTGGCAGCTTCCACCTTTGAAGTGGTTTGATTTTTGTTGATTGCGATGAACATCTTGCCTTTTCCACAAAGCTTTTGCAAGAAAATTGCTGGTTGATATTTCTCCCTTTCCATCCCACGGCTGGGGAGGAGTGGGGCTGGGAGGAGGCAGAGGGGAGCTGGTGGTGCAGGAAAACCAAGGGCAGGCTTGCTGCAGGGCACAGGGTTTTCAGTTTTGATGACTTGACTGCAAATCACCAGAGCCTGAGCTGGGGGATGGTGTCACCTCTGCGACCTGCCTGTCCTTGTGGTGCCCAGGAGCAAGGAGCGGGGTGTTGGCTGCGTTTTCCCTTGCAAAACTGCCAGATCAAACCCCACACAGCTCAAGGCACCAAAAGGTTCACAGCACAAAAATGCCTCGGGTAGGAAACAGGTGGCACAAAACCCCCTTTCTGCTGGGGAAAAAGCCTTTTTCGGTTCTCTGCAGCAGGCTGAAATAGAAGTTTTCTCAACCCCCGCTGTGATTTCTGTCCACAGGCTGATCCAAACTCGAGTATCACTTGGTCAGAATTAGCCACAGAGCCCAGGGTGGCTTCCGGGGCTGTTACTGCTGCAGGAGGGAGCGAGGTTGCTCCGGTCACCCAGTGCCACAGTCACCTTTTATGCCTTAAAGATGCTTTTTCCTCAGTCTTTTTATTAACAGCTTATCAAAAAGTCAGAAGGGGCTGCCCCCCCAAAATTAGGTGGCTTAAGCAAGCTTATGCGCAAGGGTAAATGAAAACAGCAACTTGTGGCTCCTCCGAAAATCAGGGTGGGCAGCTGGTTCAGCTCCTTCCCGACCCCCACAGATTCATTCATTAAAAGTTTAAAGGCTTCAG
>WTSP01007925.1:0-17712 GCA_025331215.1 Actenoides lindsayi | reverse complement strand
GTTTTGGGATTTTTTTTTTGTTGTTGTTGTTTTTGTTTGGGTTTTTTTTGGGGGGGGGTAGTTTGGTTTTTTATTTGTTTGCTGTTTGGCTTTGGGAGGGTGTTTTTGGGTTTGGGGGTTTTGTTTTTCATTAGGGTTTTTTGGTTTTGTTTCTTTTTTTGTTTGTTTGTTTTTGTTGTTTGTGGTTCTTTTTGTTTGGTTGGTTTGTGGTTTTTTTTTTTCTGTTTTTTTTTTTTTTTAACAAATCAGAAATGTCTACTAAGGAGCAAAAAAAGTTTGCACCTCGCAGGTTTTGGGGCCTTTATAGGAAGTCAAAACAAAAAGCACGAGGGAAATTTTCCCCAAGTGATGCCATGAGAAGACAGTGACCATTTTGGGGTGGCTTGGCTTTGGAGGAGCCCTGAGGGCTGGGACCACATTCCCCTGGCACATGACACATGTCCCGAAACCCCCTCCACCTTCCACCAATGCCTCCCAAGGGCATCCCGGCCGGGGAACAGTCCCTGTGTGGTGATCAGGCAGGGCTGAAATTAGTCAAGTGGGAAAAATAAAGGTGTGCGAGGCCTCACTGTCCAAGGCCTGGTCTTTCCAGGGGAAGTTTGGAATGGATATTAGGAAAAATGTTGTGGAAGCAGTTGGCCTGGCCCAGGCTGCCCAGGGCGCTGGTGGAGTCCCTGTGATCCCTGGAGGGGTTTCCAAGCCATGGAGCTGTGGTGCTGAGGGCCAGGGCTCAGTGGTGCCCTGGCAGTGCTGGGGGAGCTGTTGGACTCCATCAGCTCAAAGGTCTCTGCCAACCATGATATTCTGTGATTTCATGATTCTGTGAACGGCAGCGAGAGCCATGGCACTGGGTTTCCCCAGCTCTTCATCTCGCCTGTCCGGACCCTCCCCATCCCCTCACCTCTCCCTCACTGGGTGTACATGGTGGGGGGTTAGACCCGCTCCCACCCCAGCCATGAGGGAGACCCTTCAGCAGGCTTGGGATGGCCGCTGCCCTTGCTGGCCTCCCTGCCCTTGGGACCTGGTTTTAGGGGGCTCATCTCCCATCACCCTGTTGCTGGTGGTCCCGGTGGAGGACACGATGTGTCTTCCCCTTGCGGTTTTCCACAAAAAGCAGCCATTAGTGACTGGGCACAGAGAGGGGCACAGGGGCACTCCTATCCCTCACAGCCCATCATGGTGCCGGGCCTGCGGCCTCCCGCCCAGCACAATGGCGCTGAGGGAGCTTCCTCCACCCTCCCTGCAGCAGGGACTCTCTCGTCACACCCTCTCCCTCATCCCTTGGCTGTGTTTGGGGGGTAGCAGGGTGCTCATCCACCAGTCGCAGCCGCTGGGGCAGGGGTCACCGTGGCCCCCCCACACCCCGACAGCAAAAAACATCACAACAGCCTCACCCTCCTCTCATGAGACTGGAAAAAATATCACAAGAGAGAAGGAAGGAAGGGAAGAAAGAGGCAGAGATAGATAATGGCTTCTTTTTATTTGCCTTCTGCTCTCTGAGTCATGGTTTTCAGTTTTACTCCCCAACCGCAAAGTCTCAAACTTGTTTTTTTGTTTTGTTTTTGAAAAGCCCCATGAAAGTCAAGGTTCGCTTGTAGCCCTGCGGCTCTTGGGCTGAGGCTTTAAATATGTCCCTGGCAGAAGGGACGATATCGAGCTGTGTCACCCTATCTTTTTGCACCCAAACCGCTCAGCCCTTCTTCCACTTCCTCTCTTTGAAAGCAGCCCCATCTTTCATAACAGTGCTGTAAATGAATCGTCTCTTTTTCTGGCCCCGCACCCCTGGGAGTTCGATGTAAACTTCTTGTTTCTGCTTAATTTCAAGAGATGTGAACTGTGTCCCCACAAAGATGGAGCCTTGAAACGGACCGACAACGGAGGTGAGTAGCTCTGCGCAGAGCCGGCTGTGTCCCACGCAGCCTCGGGGGAATCGGGGCAAAATCATTCATTTCTGAGCCTATGTCACCAGAAAGGGGAGGCTGGAGGCTCCAGAGGAATGAAAACAACGTTTCCTTTTTCTTACAAAACTTCGTTTTCTGAACCCTCCACGTCAAGAAGGCCTTTCACTGGAGGGGGGAGGGGGCAACCTGCCTGACCTCTGCCTGGCATTGAAGCACAGCCCCTGAAACGTGCGGTTTCTGTCGCTGAACTTCGCAGGAGTCGGTGCACGAGCTGGCATTGTTCACAGAAACGTGGGCATTGCAGAGTTAGATGGTTCACCCTTGCACGGTGTGGTCCATGAGTTAACGGAGCCTCAGCCTCAAGCCCCCATCTGAGAGCAGGGACCAGGACCCAGTGAAGATGTTTTTCTCTCCGGGACTTATTTGCTCATCACTGATGCTTCTCAGCCTCTGGGACTGTGAAGTACTGGAGAGTCTGATCTAGGTGCTACTGTCTGTATAGATCAAATGCAATTGTTCTCAGAACCTTATTTTGCAGAGAGGCTTCTGTATCCACCTGCCACTGACCTTAATACACAAAGAGTTAAATTAGACAAGGAGGTCCTTATTCTGCTAGATCCCCTGTTCAGAGAAGAAGCTCCAAGTCCAGGATATTTTGTAGAAGCACCTGCTAGAGCTGGTCGTAAGTGCCAAGAGCCTTAGCTTAATAGTAGCACAACTATGGTGTCGGGGGATTGTTTTGTAATAACATAGCATCTTCCAAACGTGTTATTACATGGTTTGGTTAGGTCTGTGTAGACAGGCACAAGAAGCATTACAGCTGTGTCACTGTACAGAATTATATAGCCTGGGTACTTACAGTGCTGTGGGATTCCGTAATCATGGACTTTGGTTTCATCTGCCCAGGTGAATCCATCCTGATTCTGGCTAAATCCTCCCAGTGCAGTGGCCATACTGGTATGGAGCAGCCCCCAAAGGCTCCTGACCTTCGAACTTTTTTTTCAGTTCTGTCCTGGCCAGATGGAATTTCAACTTAGACATCTGATTTGGTGGATTTAGATTTTCATCTAACTTGGCTTGCTGAAAAAAGACCCGCCTTTAGCTGTTGATAAGAGACAAAGAAGGGAGCTTTGTTTTCAGTGGCACAAGACTACACGTCAAACCTGTCCCATCAGCATCATTTACTGCTTGGATGGTTTGGTTAGGTCTTCAACTCTGGGTCTCAAGTGCTGAGAGGGTGCTTTTAAGAACGATGAGCTTTGTACTTTTCTTTTCCCAAAGAAATCTCTTGTTTTCTCATTGAATCTGGAGGTGGTACCTGTCTGTCTTTCACCCACAAAGCGTTTGATTCCTAACCAAGTTACAACAAGCAGTACTTCAAATCTAATATCTAACTTACGTTGGCTCCCTTCCTACACTCTCTTCCTTCTCTCCCTCCCGTACTTGTCTGCAGCCCTGTCTTGGGTTTTAAGGCTCCCCTGGGTTGCCCCGTGTGGACCTCAGCTCTCTGTCTCGTTTGTGTCCCCAGGGTGGGCCCATGTCGTCTGCGCTTTGTACATCCCAGAGGTGCAGTTTGCCAACGTGCTCACCATGGAACCAATTGTCCTGCAGTATGTACCCCACGACCGCTTCAACAAGGTAAGGCCAGCTCTTTCTCCTGCTGCCCTACCGTGGCTTTTTGGGACCATCTTACACTACCACATCTCCTGTCCGATATATTTGAGTTTCCAAGTACTCGTATTCCTTTAAAAAATAACTAAGAAAGTAATTCCCTGCTCTTACAGATAACTTTTGGTCCCCCATTAACTTGAGCAATCTCCACCTTGGAGTTGCATGTTGGTTACTCCACTTTTTGATCTGACACGGTTGTTATTTGAGGAGAAAAAGATGTGTGAGTTTTGGGCGTGCCACCAAGAAATAACCCAGAGCTGTTGTCATAGGGGGGAGGTGACTGGACATGGAGTTATGAGTTCTTGAAGGCTAACAGTGAGAGTGAAGCAGACATTTTGTCAGCCACTTTTAGTGGGCACTTGTCCATGGTTTGTTTTTTTTTTTCCCCCCAGACCTGCTATATCTGTGAAGAGCAGGGCAGGGAGAGCAAAGCAGCCTCTGGAGCGTGCATGGCCTGTAACCGACACGGCTGCCGGCAAGCTTTCCACGTCACCTGGTGAGTTCCCCACAGCATCACCCCGAGAAAGCCCCAGCTCTTGGTTTTGCTGCTCTGGCTTTGAGGCTGCCCTACACGGGTGGTGGGCTGATGACCCGGGGGTGCTTTTGTGCCAGGGGTATCTCATCCCCGCTCAGTTTGCGAGGGGAACTTCCCCAGGAAGGCTGAAGTTTCAGCAGCAGCTTTCCCTGCTGGGGATTTCCCTGAGACGATGTGGAATCCAAGTCGAGAAGAGATGAGTCACAACCCAGGAATGTTCCTTCTCCAGCAGAGCACATGCAAGAGTATCATCGAGAGGATGTGATTTGCAGGGCTGATATCCTCATGTACCCTCGAAGCCTGTAAACAACGTCGCCCATCAGCAGAATGGGGAGATTCCAACTTTATGTGGATTCCTTGCTGGTGATAGGTCCTTTGTTGGTATCCTTACTGGTCTCCCAGGCCTCCCTTAAGAAAAACAAAAATTGCAAGACAACCTGGTAGAAAAGCACTGCCCATTTTGAAGATCTTAATATGAATTAAAACTAGTTTGAACTTTTTCTCCCCCTCCTTTCACGCCGTTTGCCAAGCAGACCAGGAAACTTCAAGCCCCTGCCTGGGTATCCTGAATTAGTCTTTGCCTTTTGATGAGTTGTGTGGTCGGCCCGTACAATTTGCTTTATCCTCCTCCTAATTGCCTGTATTTCAGTGCCCAGATGGCTGGCCTCTTATGTGAAGAGGAAGTCCTAGAAGTCGACAATGTCAAATATTGTGGCTACTGCAAGTACCACTTCAATAAAATGGTGAGTTTCTTCATCCCTGCAATAGAATTTTTTTGTCACGTGAAAGGCATCATCTTCATCCTAGATTGTAGCTGTTCTCAGAGCAGTAAGAAATGCCACGAACACATAAAGAAGGCTTGCAGCCTGTCTCCCTTTTCAGCCATTCAATCAGAGTCACTTAGGAATAAAGATTCATTTATATTTTTTTTTCTTTCTAGAGCATCTTTAAACCCACTTTCAAAACTAGGTGTTGAATTCTTCCCATCTGTTTTGGCTTCCCTGACCCAAGAGAAGTCCCAGGAAAGGACAGCAGCCACGATGTTTGATGCTCCAGGGAGTTCTGGGGATAGCTCGGGCACCCAGGGCAGGAGGGTAACGCAGAATGGCCAAAACTTCTGCCTGAGGACAGAGAGAGAGCCCAGAAGAGATGTGGAGTCATTCACTGTTTGAGGGATATTTGGGGCAAAGGACTTCCCCCTATTAATTACAGTACCCCGAGGAAAGAGAGGAACCATTTTCCCGTCCTGCATAATGAGCAGACACCTGCTCTCCCCCCCCTCCAGCAAAAAAGGAAACTCGATCCTCTCTCTACAGCTTTATGTCTCAGTGGCTTCTTTGTTGCTGGCCTTTCCCACTTTCCTCCCTGCTTATCAGTGCTGTCACAGGCAGTGACTGATGTCTTGAGCTTCCCCTCAGCGTCAAGCTGGAGGACACCTTCCCTGCCCTTCAGGTACCCTCGGTATCAGACACAAGTGTAGCTCTGTATCAAGTTTACTGATGCTGAGCTAGATAGCAGGACTTCTGCTAGTGCCTGGACTCCGAGCACGGGACATCCTTCCACACATCCCCCTCCGTGCCCCACTCGGGACTGGAAGCTGGACACTGCTGTGCAGGGGGACGGCTGTGTGAGCAGCATTGCTGCTGCCATTTATCTTCCTGTTTATAGAATGGTCTCTCAGCAACTCTGACCCTTTTGTGTACAAGTGGCAGTGCACATGGGCCCCCAAGAACCAAGGATTTGGGGGTTAAGGTGGACATGCTGTTTGTAAGCTCACTGGTATGATATCCACTCTGGTCCCCTTGCTGGGAACTCGGTTGGGCATCTGGTATAAAAAGAGTTTGGTCCTGCATGTGCTGGACAAGCCATTTACTGCAGCTTTGCTCATTGTAACCGTGAAAGCTGGACTCTGTAACACTTGTTTCCTCTCTTTGTTCTTTTCCTCCTGTTCTTCAACTCCTCTCCCCTTCCCCACTTACCTCAGAAGACCTCACGTCACTCTGGGGGTAGCTCCTTCATTGCTGGAAGAAGGAGTCGATCTACATCCCCTGCTCAAGAGAAGCACGTATCCCACCACGAAAGGCCAAAGAAGGTAAGATCTTCACAGGGCTTGCTGATCCAGAGGGGCACAGTCATGTGGGATGGAGGTGAGAGGGGGAAGAGCGTGCAGAGAGCCCCAGTGGCTCCTCAGCTGAGCCCTGACCCCACAGAGAGTTTCCCAGTCAGAGACTGAAACAGTGGCTGCGTTTTTAAGCAGGCTGCTGGAAATCTGTATGCAAATAGAGCCGCTCAGCCGCAGGGGATGTGGGGCCAGGTTTGTGTGTGCAGGTTGTGCCAGAGGGGTCCTGGCAGAACATGCCCATGAAAGGTGCAGCTTTCCCCTTGCTGTCTTGTGGTGAGTCCACTTCTGAGGAGGACACCGTGCTGCGGTTTCCAGCTACTGAGCTGGTTGGTGTGGAAGTAGCTTGGGCTGTGGTTTTAAATGCAGCAGCTCGAGAGCATAAACTGGAGGTCGTTGTCCTCAGATCCCAGAGTCCAAGTTTTAAAAGGACGGAAAGATCCTGATTAGTGATCTGCGTTGTGGCCAGCAGGTTAATTGTAGGCAAGAACAATAATTAGCATGAACTAGGTGGTACTTTGTCAGGTTAACCAGCCACAGGGATTCCACTTGCTTCGAGTCAGAAGAGTTTATCTTCATTAAACAATTATTTAGAAGAACATCACGTGCCAGATCTGACAGCACGGTAGTTATTTATCTAACTCTGCTGGTTAAGTTGTACTCATGAAAACTGCTGCGGTGTTACAGGACATGTTAACAGCACCCCGAGGTTCATAATTAACCGACTGACTCACGTGACAAATGCTCATATTTCAAGGAAAAGCAGCAGTGAGCGTGTAAGGCAGAATCCCAGCAGGCTCCTGGGTTCTGACCAGGGTGCAGCTTCCAGTGTGGAAGGGTCTGTACCAAGAGAAATGAGGGGGCCTGAGGCTCGAAGGGTGTTTGTTATTTATAACAATAACTAACCCCAAAAGACAGGACACTTGGGGTTTTTTTGGAGGATTGACATTCTAAGGCAAGTGGCAGCAGAACAGCAAATCTTTCCTTCCCCTTGCTGGGCAGTGTGGAGGATCCACAACGTAGCATTACCACCCTCCTCTGCATCCCGTCTCTCCAAAGCAGCAGGGTAGGATCTGAAGCAGAAATCACTTAGACAGGGCTACTCTCAGATTGGTTTTGATCCTTTATGGGCCATATCCTGGTTGCTGTTAGCAGAAATCAATTTGTTAGCTACCGAGCAACCTCTGGATACGTTCCACTATAGTCAAAAGCCAAACCGACCTCGTCGTATAAACACAATTGATGATACCCCTGCAAACGGCAGCGCAAATCTTGCCCTCGGTGTCTGGCTGTTTGCTTCTTTTTTGTTTGTTTGTTTGTTTGTTTTTGTCACGTAGCAGTAGGCATCCTTACGCTGCGTCGAGGATTCTGTGTGGTAACGACAGTGACCCACATCCAGAAACAGCCCGATGACACTCCCCTGGGTTATGTGGCCTGAGTCTGATGGATCTCAGCCCAGTCTCCGGAGGACGAGGGCATCCAGGCTCTCAAAACCAATGTGGCCATCAGTTAATGCTGACTGACACCCTTCTGGCAAGCCCGGCTGAGAGGCCATAAATTCTGTGGGCAGGAAAATCACCTCCTTCTTTATTTACAGAGGTTATCCCGCAGCACCCGGTTTGAACCGCCGCCCGCCACGTCCGCTACGTGTTTGGGAAGCTTGCCCAAACCGTACCTGATCCACGGGCAGACGAGGCAAAACCTCGACGTTTCCTCCGGCCGCCGAGGCCGGAGCATCCGGGGAGGATTTACTCGTCTTGTGTGTTCAGCTGCTGCGAGGAGAGGAGGCGGCGGGGAGGGAGAAAGAGCATCTGTGCCGCGGCCGCTTGGCACAAGGTGAAGGGCTGTGCTGGAACGTGCTCTATTTTTAGCCAACGAGCAGGCAAGGGGGGGGGGGGGGGGGGGGGGGGGGGGGGGGGTGGGGGGGGGGAGAGGGCAGGAGCGGGGTGATTGACGGCAGCTTTGGAGAGCTCAGCTGTAATTGTAACTGACGGGCTGGGCGAGTCCAAGGCTGGGGACCCTACGAGGGTTTCTCTCTTTGCGCAGCTTCTGGTGGGAGCCCGGTCACGTGCCTGGCAGGTAGGAGCAGGGGAGGTGCTGCTGCTTCCCAGCTCTGGTTGGAAAGCGGGTCAGCGCCAGGGGGAGAGCGAAAACAAGAGGAATAGGGATTTATTTATAGGCTTCTCAGCGGCGCTCGCCACTATTGTTAGCCTCTTGGGTTCCTCGCGGACGTGCAGAGATTCCGTCTGGCTGCTGCCTCAACCTCTCTCCCCTTCCCCGTGGCTCCCTGGGTTTGCCAGCGGCAGATCGAGTGGAGGCCCCTTCCAGGGCCGGCAGAGCTCGGCACGGCCGCCGTGCAAGTGCAAAATCGACTCCTTCCCACCTAGAGAGGGGGGTCGGCACGGCAGTGCCGGCCGAGGCGCGCGGAGCGGCTGAGACGGGCAGGGTGAGGAAGGTGCTCTTGGCTTCCAGGGGTCTGGGGGCAGTTTACAGTCCTGGGAGTGGTGGGGAAGCGCAGGGAGGAGGGACTGGGTGTCAGGCACCGCGGGGACGGGGCAGCGACCTTTCGTAAGGGGTACCCGGCGAGGCTTTGCACCGTTGGTTCAAACTCCACGCGGAGTACGTGACCAGCAGCGCATGATCTAATGGCACGTGTTTCAGGGGAACTGTGCGTGCTGCTGCGCCGAGCTGAAGTGGAACAGCTTTTTCTTGAGCCTGTCCAGCTGTGCAGCCGGCTGATCCCATCCTCCCAGAGCCAGGGGCGTTGCAGGGGAGCTGATGGCTCAGCGGCCGACCGAAGCACACTGAGTCTCCAGGCTGCAGGTGCTCCTGGCTCCCTGCTCCAGAAGGAGCTCGGTGCCTGACAGCTCCCTTCCCGTGCAGGGCTGGGGCTGTTTATGTAGCCTTTACGGAGGAAAACGCTGGCTGAGCTAAGGACTACGTGAGGGGCACAGGATTTAACCCAGTGGCTTCCGTAAGACAGCGCAGACTTGGGATTTGGCCTCCTAAGCCCTGCTGTAAAACGGTTCAGCATTTGTGAAGAGTCTTGTTCTCTGTGGAACAAGGGACAATTGTGATGTGGGACCGCAAGCCGGCATCGCGGCCCCCGCCTCTTGCAGGCACGAATGATACCAGCCCGAGCAGTTCCTTCTCTGCCGTCCTGAAAACGGGAAAGCTCCAGGCTTTGGGTTTTCCTCAGAACATACCAGGCCTTAGCAAAACCAGCCCCGTTTCTTTCTTTGGGGTGGGTATTGCACTGTGTGCGCTCTGCCCCGTGGGAGCCCGCGCAGGGTTTGTTTGTTTAAAAAAAAAAAAAGAGAAAGAAAGAAGAAAGCAAGAAAGAAAACAATAGCTAAATACCAAGAAAACGCCGGATGACGCACGGGGGTTGAATGAAGTACAGATGTTCTGTCACCTATATTGTCCGCTTGAAATGCATAGAAAAAAATTACCACGCTCTGCGGAATGGAATTTGTCACGCCAGGAGCAGCCCGGAGCACACGCACGGCAGCGTTTTCAGTCACATACCCCACGGAGGGAGGCACCCGTCCAGTGTCATTCTTAGTGAGCACCTGGAAGCCGTAAGCAAAACCAGGGGACTTTTAGAGTGATAGAATTGTTTTAGTTGGGAGAAGCCTCTAAGCTCGTGGAGTCCAAGCGTTGCCCTGGCACTGCCAGGGCACCACTGAGCCCTGGCCCTCGGCACCACAGCTCCACGGCTTGGAAACCCCTCCAGGGATCACAGGGACCCCACCACTGCCCTGGGCAGCCTGGAGCAGGACTTGGCAAATGTTTTGGGGCAGAAATTTTTCCTAGTATCCAGCCTAAACCTTCCCTGGCTCAACTTGAGGCCTTTTTCTCTTGTCCTATCCAATCTTGTCCTATTAATGTATGAGACATTGTTAGGAAAGGAACTGTCCCTGCCCAGTGGCAGAGGAGAGAGAGACAGGCACTTGGAGCAAACAAGCCCACCTGCAGTTGTTCCTCAGGTCTGGATTCCCCAGGTCTGGGTACAGAACCAGTTCTTCACAATCATAACACACCTTCAGCTCCCAAACTGCTTCCCTAGGCATGGCAGGGGACAACTTTATTGGGCTACAGGGCCTGTGACTGTCCTGCCCCCCTTATCCCTTCAGCACCATCCAGAGCAGCACAGGAGCTCCCAGTCTCCCAGCTCCCGGGCAGATGCTCGGCAGAACCGGCCTCCCTGCTGCCATGGCCTGTCTGTCTGTCTGCATCCAATGCCAGTGGAGGAGAGGAGCCAAGGATCCAGCCTGGCAGATTTAGCACGCTGGAGAAGTTGTACCGGGCTGAAATCTGAACCCAGTTGGTCTGTGAGAGGCTTTGTGTTTGCATTTGAGGGCTGTCCCTTGGACCTGTGTGTCCATGCCGGCACTGAAGGGCAAAGTGGACAGGTTTTTCCCAGTGGGATGCAGGTGGCTGCTTGCCAGACCAGCATGGATTTTTTTGGGGAGGCAGCGGACCTCAGTCTGCTCTCATCTAGCCACAGCAGCCTTGTTTCATCGTACCTTTCAGTGCCCTCTTGTTCTGTGGGTGTTTAACAGCCCCCCAGCGAATCCTTCCCTTCGGAGCAGACGCGGCAATCATTTGAGAGCTCCCAAAGCCCAGCGAGGTTGGTCCCGAGTCCTCGGGTAAAAACTGTCGTGCGCTCAGAAGGTATCTCAAGGCAAACCCCCCTCAAAACCCCAGGGTGGCCCTGGTGCAAGCCAGGTTGCAGGCAGGGGTTTAGCGTCCCTCTGCCTGGTGCTGCCTTCCTCCTCCTCCTCCTCCTCCTCACTGTGGCTGCCATGGCTGCAGCCCAGAGCCAGGCCTCCTCCTCTGAGCGAGGGAGTTCAGAGAGCCTGGGAAAGAGGGAGGGAGCAGCAGAGCCCACTTGGCTCTTCCCAGCTCTTCCCTCCCTCCTTCCCCTGCCCAATCTACTTTTAATGATCCAATTGCCGGTGTCCAGCAGATTAGAAGAGGGGGCTCGGGGAAGGGGGGGGAACGGCGGCGGGGAGAGCAGGAGGAGCTGCGCACAACCCTTTTTGGCAGCGAGAGGTCCTCTTTGGTTCCTCCTGCGCCGAGGAGCTCGAAGGGAGATTTGTGTCCCCGGCACGCCCCCCCCGCCCCCCCCCCATGCAGCCCCGCTCCCCCCCGCAGCAGGCCTGGCCCGCTCCGTGCCCACATGCCAAGCCCCAGCTGCTCAGTCCTGCATGGGGAGAGTCTGTTCTCGGTGGGGTTCGGTGCTGGGGGCAGGTTGAGGGTCCCTGCGGAGCGCGGCTCGCCCAGCCAGCCCGCTGCCGGGAGCGCCGAGCGACCGCAAGGTAGGGCTTGGCTTTTGCTTGCAAAGATGGGGTGGGGGTGTCGGAAGGTTTCCTGCTTTCGCAGGGCATCCTCCCGCCCTCCTCCTCCTCCTGCTTCGTGGCACAGCCTGGCAGGTCTCTAAGGGCAGGCTGGGCTGTTGGCAGTGGTTCTGTTGTGGGTGAAATTTCCAGGAAGGAGGGTTTGCAGAGGAGGGGGTTGGTGTGGGGCAGTGCTGGACACAAGAAGAGCCGGGTGGGGAGGGGACATTTCAGAGGCAGGGGACTGAGTGCTGCTTTCTCCCCCTCTCTTCTTGCCCTCCCCTCCCTTTGCACCCTGCGGCTCTTGCAGGAAGCATTTGGAGCCTTCCGGTTCCTGGAGAGAACCCACACGTTTAAAAGCCTCTGATGCGAGCTGGGGAACGCCCCGGGCTGTCTGAGGGCCTCTCAACGCAGGCAAGGTAGCCAGGGGCGACTGAACACCCCGAGTGTCCCAGTGCCGTGGTCTCTGTGGGCAGCCAGCATCATATTCCCACCAGTGCCTTGGTCTGGGGGCAGCCTGGCCCATCTGCAAAGTGTCCTTGGGGTGCCAGAGTTCATCGTCCTGCCTGTTTACCACAGGGCACTGCCTTTTCCCGGGAATATTGAAGAAGGTAGCAGATCCTGTTGCCTTTCTGAGTACCCAAAAGTATTATAGAGTAGCTGGAGAGGGGGACATGGGTGCTACTGGGTGTGCAAAGGCAGCAGGCACCCAGACTGTGCCAAGCTTTAGGGCTGCAGCTCCTGCTGAGAGCTCCAGTGAGCTCCTGGGTGTCCTGTCCTGTCCTGTGACTTTCTGCTCTGCCCGAGCAGAAGGGACAATGAGAGCCTGGAGAGGAGGTGGTGGGGGAGAGGGAGAAGTGCTTGGTAAGCAGGATGGAGGAGCGAGGTGAGCCAGTGGCCATGGCCTGGGGCCACGTGCGGGGCCACGGAGCAGAATCAGCGTCGAGCTGCTGGTTGGGCTGTGGTGGTTCTGGTTTCCATGCAGTCCTTTGAGCAGAGCACGAAGCCCGGTCTCTGTGGGACAGATTGTCTAAATAGCTTGAGTGCAGTTGCTCAGCACATGTAGTCGGGGCCCGGATCTTCAAAAGAGCTCAATACCCAGCGTTTAGATTTGATTTTTTTTTTTATTTTTTTTTTCGGAAAACCTGACCATTTATTCAAGCATCTAAATGGGAGCTGAAGCATTCCAGAAATCTGGTCCCCATTGTGCGGGCTGGGTTCTTGCTGAATATGTGCATATGTCTGCACTCCTCCATCTGACCAGCGCGCTGCTCCGTTGGCTGCCGTCGGCTCCACGCTGCCCGCAGCAGAGGGGGATTTTTCTCAGCCAGGACGCAGCCGGGATTTTGAAGCCGGAAGATGTGAGTTTGGTGGTTGCCATCACGATGAAATGCTGGGAGGTTTTGTGGTTCCCTGTGGCAACGGGACGTTTCTGCCTTTCCCCAGGCGCGCGCACGTGTGTCTGCGCCTGTTTGTAGGCCTGTGGGTTCCTTGTCATTAGCCAGAGTGGCTTGGCTCTGCCTTGTCCCATCTTGACCAGGATACGTGGGATGAAATCACTGCAGTGCTGGCTGGCATTTGCAGCAGCCTATCTCCTTCCTTCCTGTTGCAGCTTCATGATTGAAACGCGTTTGGCATTCGGGTCTGAAAATGAGAGAGTAAGCTTGGAGGTATTCGGAAGGTTTAAGGAGCTGTGTGGTTATTTGGCAAAATCTATTGTAATGAGGTGTCAGGCTCCTGTTTTCCACATCTGGCTTCTGGGAGTGGTGCTGGCAGCGTCTGCAAGTAGGTGAGCGTGTGTCCTGGTGGGGTGGGGATCCCTGGCTCTTCTTTCTGAATTTTTGGATGGCTTTCTGTGAGATATCAGCAAGTTCTCTCATCCCGGGTGCCCTGTTTTCCCCATTTGTAAAAGGAGATGTCAGTATTAAAAACCTCTCTTCAACTTGTTGAAACTCTCTGCCATGCGCTCGTAAGCGAGTGCAAATTGTTACTGCTTGCCGGAATAATGAACGCTGATGGGCATGTGGTCTGTGACAAGCTGCTTAACTAATTGGGCCACAATTTCCCCATCTTCCTGTCCTAGAAGACCCGTGAGACTCGGAGTTTGTAGCACGAGAAGCCCCCAGGTATTTAAAACATTATGAGATTTAGTAAAGATTTAATTTTAATTTGTCTTTCGGCGCTTCGTCTGCAGAAAGGGGATTTTCAAGCTTTCCTTGTTTTCACTGCCAAAGCTGAAAATGTCTATTAAAGAAAGGAAAAAAGAGAAAACAGAGATTCTTGTAAAGTACTGCAGCTCTAGGAAGAGAGGCTTTAACTGACACACCAAACACCAGCAGTCTTGCGCTGAAGAGACGGATACTGCCAGCGCTGGTTGGGTGCTCAGCGAGTGTGGTGAAGCTCTGAGGTGGATCTGCCTCCTTTTGATTTACCAGCTCATCCCAGTGAGAGCTGCTGTGGCATCATGGCAGGTTTACACTGGTAGGGGCACCGGGGGCTGCAGCCTGGGCTTTCTTTGTGAGTGCAGTGGAAATTCAGCCAAACCTAAAGGTGCTGATTTCTGGAGCACTTCTGCTTCACCTCTGCTTCACTTCATGCTCACCCTCTCCAGCCTTTTCCTTCTGCCCTGTCCTTCCTCCTGCCCCCTTTTTTTTTTTTTTACCCCATTTATTGTGTTGTTTCCTAAGCTAATTATTCCAGTCTCATCTCTCCTCCCCAAAAACACACAGTGGAGCTCCTGTATTTGCTGCAATTGCATCTTCCAGCATCCCGACTTTGGCATCTGCTGGTGGCTGTGCCCTCAGGGCTTTCCCTGGGTGAGGAAGCAGTCAGCAGCTTGCCAGAGAGTTGGTGGGTTTTGATGTGACAGTTGCTGTTCTGAACGCACCTCTGGTCCAGACTGAGGGCTTCAGCTTCTAGAATCAAACACCCATGCAAGGGTCTTGTGCCAGAACAGGCGTTCTGTCCCACAAAAAGGTCTCGGAGACAGGAGGATGGGTTTTTCTAAGCCCTGCATCTCATGTAGGTGTTTTATCTGAGAGCAGCTGTCTTGGTCCACACACCAGTGACCACACTGGGAAGTCTGGGACTCGGCACAACAGTTTCTGCAGCTCAGCGAAAAAGGCCACCTCTTTAGATGACATCAGTAGCACAGGAAAGCTCCTGTAGTCAGCTGAGTGTGTTCCCGTGGGAGCATGCAGCTGAGGAAGACAAGGAGGAAGCAGGAGTGCATGATGGAACGTGCTCTTCTGTCCATCCATCCTGTATGCCAGCTGGCCTGGGCTTCCTCAAGCCCCTCTGGCTTGAGGTCACACAGCCCTACGTTGTCAGTCCTCGCACTGAAAACATCTCGGTTGCAGCACGAACATCCACAGAGCACTGTGTAAGATTAACCTCCTTGGTCAGTCCATTTCCCAGGAGAATATAACATCAGGGCAGGCAGGACTCCGTGTGTTTCCAGGCCATGACTTTTCCTTGGTTTGCTATTTGAAGAATCCCATGTTCCTGGATTTTTAGCGAGAGAAAAAAGCAGGATGAAGAAATCAAACTACACAGTCCGTCTCCTGTTAGCAAAAATAGACCCAGACCAGCTGTCCCTGTTGGGAGGGGAGATGGGGGGGCATCTCTAGGTGAGGTTCAAGCCTGGATTCTGAGATCTCTGCTGACTGCTCTTTTTACCCGGGCACATGCGACACGTGCTGAAATCAGGAGTCTCCAGTTGGCTGTATGGGGTGGATCTGAGAAACCACTGCAGAAGGCAGAGAGCGAGGGTGAGGGGGCAGAGAGTCCCTTTGGGGAAATAGCAAGAGGAAAGCTCGGGTTTCTTGAAATCAGCCAGAGCTTGTTAAGTCCTTCCCTATCGTCTTACCATAAACTGATTTGGGGCTTCTGTTGATATTCTGCACTCCAGATGTTGGCTGCAGCTGGGGTAGAGATAGTGGGACACTCCCAGCCAGAAGCTGGGATGTGGGGGAAGGGATACTGGGCTTTTGTGGATGGGTGGAGAAGGAAAGAGGAATATGAATGTATGGTTGTAAATCCACCCCTACACACCCTGCTTTCTTTTCCCTTACAAGTGCTGCTCTCAGCAGAGGAAGAGTTAGCCTTCCAGTGCTCTCTGATTTCTTTTGCAGAGTCGGAAGGACAAAGAAAGACCTAAACAGAAGCACAAAAAACGTCCGGAGTCTCCCAGCAGCCTTACCCCATCCTCAGTGCCCGTCGCTGCAGAGAAGGTACCAAACCCACAGGATGCGAGCGTGGGGAGGGAGATGGGGGGGGGGGGAGACCATCAGCACTGCATTTCCTGGGCAGTGAGGAGGACAGTGGGGCAGAAGAGCAGAGAAAGGGGCTTTTGTCCCTTTATTTTCATTCCTGATTTGTCACATTTTCACTCTCTGCCTGACTCCCCACCTCGATGCCCACCTTGGGAATTTCACCCGGCAGCTGTCTTGATTTCTGTCAGCGCTGACGACACAATCATGGAGCTAAACTCCCAAGTGATTGAGCTGTAAGTGCCAGCCTGGTTTGCAGCAGATGTTCAGATTTGAAGCTCTCGCAGAATACATAAATATCTGCGCTTTGGCCTCCGCTGCTGCCACGCTGTAAACAGCTCAGGCAGGTGGATAAGCAAAGCAAGGCTTGTGGGAGGAGGGTTATCCTTTATTAAACCAACCGATGTAGCCGAGGGGGGAAAAAAACCCTCAGTCTTAGAAGCACAGAAGATCTTCAGAGTGCATAATAGAGGCAGCTTTTCTGTGTGAGGCAACACGAGGTGGGTTTCTGCTTAGTTCCTTCCATTTCGGGAAAATTCAGGCAGAGGGGCACAGTTGTGGTGACCTGATTTGCTGCCGAGGGGTAGATCCAGTTCCCTGCTGGGAAGATGTTGCCCGTGGGGGTTTTGTCTTCTCAGTGGCCAAGGCTGGTGGGGCACAGTCAGGGTGTCAGAGTATTTCTGCTGTTCGCTGCTGCAGTCGCGCTGCTGACGTGGACTCTTGTACCTGGCTGTAAATCAGGGCAGCCCTGAGCTTTCTGCAAGTCAGGCCAGCCCCAAACTCCAGTAATGCAGAATAGGCACAGTGGAACGTGCCTCGAGCTTGCATGCAGTGAGCTGAAGGCCAAGTCTGCAGTTGTTCAGGGTCAGGGAACAAGTGAGGTTACTCCAGCGCCTGGAATTTTGGAGCTGACTCTCCTCTCTGTAGCGGGAACGTCAATTAAAGCAGCTCCTTAGCAGGGCTGTTGTGGTGTAAGTGACAGTGGGGCCAGGGCCAAACCCCTGCTGGAACAAATAAACACATCTCAGGAATGTCCTTTTGTGCACAGCAATGCTACTTGGAAAGGCTTGGGCGTCCCTTCCCTGGCAGGACTGCCTCGTGAAGATGAAAATTCCCAGGCTAGCAGTGTCTGCATGTGTGAGAAGGGCAGTCTGGGAGAGAGAAAGCTCCTGCCAGTCAGCACAGGGTCGCTTTGGGTTAGGACTGAAGAGGATTTTCTGTGTTCTGGGTGAGGCCAAGCCTGGAAGCAGGGAGTAGATGTAGGTCAGAGCTGGAATGGCAAAGCTGGTCGTCGCGGTTCCTGGGCTGGGAGAAGCAGAAAGCTTCAGCAGGACAGAGGAGAGGGTCGGCCTCTGAGCTGCACTCACTCTTGAGTTACCTGTGCTCGTGTTAGGGCAGCTCTGCTCTGGCTCTGGGGAACAGCAGATTCACCCAGTTAACAGAGCTGTCAGGAACTGATGGCGTAAGACGATTATTTTCAAGCTGAACTGAAATCCAAAACCTGACTCTTGGCCAGCTAGAGAGGTTGTTAGACAATTACCCACTGTCTCCTCCAAAGCCCTGCCAGACCTTTATAAATAAGGAGGGAAGGCTGCAATTCAGTTTTACGGGCAGCTTTCAACTCTTTGTAAGCTAAAATTCAGGAGATCCTAATTACTGGAGCTGTACTTGAGTGACAGGGTTTTAGTGTTTCCCTAGGGAGTTATTACTAATCCTCCTAACAGTGAGTGCATTTCCCTAGCTTTTTTTTGTGTGTGCATAGATCCCACAGTATTGTTCAAACTCTGTTACCAAAGGTACTCCCTCCAGATCAAATGCGAGAGCTGCTCAGCAGCTTCACTACAACCCAGCACACACCCCTCAGGGTGATGGG